>JAODAL010006732.1:0-130858 GCA_025379985.1 Phyllomedusa bahiana
GGCCGCTTGGCTCCGCCCACATGTGCTACCCTGCTGACTCACGGCCACACACAACCCACTTGCTGGCTGCGCCGCTGCCTGACGCGCAAGCTGACGCCCTCTTCTCTGACGATGATGAAGCCCTTGCTTCACCCGGCTCCCAAGTGCGGTCGGCTACATCATCATCTATTTGTGTTTCATCGTCACTACTGTCCTCATCACCGGTCTTGGTAAGCCGAGGCTGACCTCTCACCACATGACCTCCCATGCCACTCTCCACATCTATACTTTGCCGCCTACTGCAAGAAGCTGGGGATATTGGCCCCATTTCTTCGCTGCCACGTAGCTGCTGACTGCCCTCCTCAAATTGTTCATCCTCGCTATATAGTGGCGCTGAGCCCAGAAAAAATAGTAGATCACTGGCTGATGGAAATGGATTGGAAAGAGGCGGGCTGAGGACAGGTGAGGGCCGCTGACCCGCTCCCGGGCCATGCCAACTAAGTGTTGTGTCTGAGGTTCCCACCGACTCTTGGCTGGGGTTGTCAGATGTCATCTGGGAGGAAGAGGATGACCTAGTCAACCAATCAAGAACCCTTGGGTTGCTGAACAACACACGGCCGCTAGATGACAGCGGCAGTTGTGGCCTCACCGAGTGACCCCTGCTGCGACGTCCCCTTGCTGTGCTGCGACCTGGGCCCGTTTCAGAAATGTTTGTGCCACTGCCACTCGCAGTTGCAGAGCCTGCCACCTCTCTGTCTGACATACTGTTTGTTCTAAAATGTACAGACACTGTTTGATGAAGCTATCTGTATATGATAAATATACACCCTGTTTTTGACTCCAAATGAACCCAGTAACAAGCTTGGGTAACCCTTGGATATAAATTGCGCTCCACAAATGGCCAGGAAAAATTTACTTGTATGTGTCGTTTACAAGCACTGTGTGTTTTACTAAATGTAAAAGCACAAACAGGCTTAATTAACCTTCGCTTGTGAATTATGCTACAAGAAAAATGTATATATTTCGGTGTTGAAAAAGACGGTTTATTTTTGTCAGCACAGCAGCAAAACAACGCTTAATTAACCCCTGGATGTAAATTGCGCAATAGAATTGAGCCGCACAAACTAGTAGCTTTGTAGCGTGTTACAATTGCGTGTTTTCTACGCCACACAACAAGAGATACAGTTGTAATTAGCCTTTGCTTGTGAATTAGGCTACCAAAAAAAAATATATATATTTGGCGTTGAAAAAGACGGTTTATTTTTGTCAGCACACCAGCAAAACAACGCTTAATTAACCCCTGGATGTAAATTGCGCCAAAGAATTGAGCCGCACAAACTAGTAGCGTGTTACAATTGCGTGTTTTCTACGCCACACAACAAGAGATACAGTTGTAATTAGCCTTTGCTTGTGAATTAGGCTACCAAAAAAAATATATATATTTTGTGCGATGAAAAAGACGGTTTATTTTTGTCAGCACACCAGCAAAACAACGCTTAATTAATTAACCCCTGGATGTAAATTGCGCCAAAGAATTGAGCCGCACAAACTAGTAGCGTGTTACAATTGCGTGTTTTCTACGCCACACAACAAGAGATACAGTTGTAATTTAGCCTTTGCTTGTGAATTCGCCTACAAAAAAAATATATATATATTTTGGCGTTGAAAAAGACGGTTTATTTTGTCAGCACACCAGCAAAACAACGCTTAATTAACCCCTGGATGTAAATTGCGCCAAAGAATTGAGCCGCACAAACTAGTAGCGTGTTACAATTGCGTGTTTTCTACGCCACACAACAAGAGATACAGTTCGTAATTTGCCTTTGCTTGTGAATTAGGCTACCAAAATAAATATTTATATATTGGCGTTTGAAAAATGTGGTTTATTTTTTGTCGCACACCAGCAATAACAACGATTTATTAACACCCTGGATGTAAATTGCGCCCATAAAGAATGAGCCGCACAAAACTAGTGCGTGTTACAATTGCGGTTTTCTACGCCAACACAACAAGTGATTCAGTTGTATTTTGCCTTTGGTTGTGATTTATGCTACCAAAAAAATAAAATGCTATTTATATTTGGCGTTGAAAAAGCGGTTTATTTTTTGTCAGCCCTCACGCAAAACAACGCTTAATTTTAACACTGGATGTAAACTTGCGCCAAAGAATTGAGCGCCGCACAAACTTGTTGAGTGTTAACTATTGCGTGTGTTTTTATACGCCACACAACAAGGAGTACTGTTGTTAATTTGCCTTTGCTTGGGTATTAGGTACCAAAATAATTTATGATATTGGGCGTTGAAAAAGTCGGTTTATTTTTGTTCAGCACCCAGCCATACAACGCTTATTTAACACCTGGAATGTAAATTGACGCTAAGATTGAGCCGCTCACACAAAACTAGTAGGTGTTTCACTTGCGTGTTTTTCTACGCCAAACAACATAGAGATACAGTTGTAATTTGCCTTTGCTTGTGAATTAGGCTACCAAAAAAAAATATATTATTTGGCGTTGAAAATGACGGTTTTTTTTTGTCATCACACCAGCAAAACAACGCTTAATTAACCCCTGGATGTTAAATTGCGCCAAAGATATTGAGCCGCAAAAGACTAGTGCCGTGTTACAATTGCGTTGGTTTTTCACGCCACACAACCAAGTGATTACATTTTGTATATTTGCCTTTGCTTGTGAATTAGGCTACCATAAAAAAATATATATATTTGCGTTGAAAAAAGACGTGTATTTTTGTCAGCACACAGCAAAACAACGCTTAATTAACACATGGATGTAAATTGCGCAATAAGTTTTGAGCCGCACAAACTAAGTAGCGTGTTACAAAGTCGGTGTTTTCTACGACACAACCAACGAGTTACAGTGTAATTTGCCTTTGCTTGTGATTTAGGCATTCCAAATAAATTATATTATTTGGCGTTGAAAAAGACGGTTTATTTTTTGTTCAGCACACCAGCAAAAACAACGCTAAATTAACCCCTGGATGTAAATTGGCGCAATAGAATTCTGCAGCAACAAATTGAAGTGGTTTTTTGTTTTGTAAAAACGCTGTTTCTTAAATGACACTACAACCAGGAACTGGCTTAGGATCCCACTTGGATATTGAATGTTATGCAGATGCAGGTGGACGCACAATGGATTTTCCGATCCAATACCCAAAAATCAGAAATAGACATTCTAGTTCTGGTCTCTGTGACAAAGCTGAGACCTCCCCTCAGAAATTAGATGTATATATAATCACGTTCTTCAGAAAGCGCTATCAACCCGCAGCTAGAACCTTACTTTCGTTACGTGAGAGGAGTTTGTGAGCTCCAGCGGCGCGCTCGGTTTATATAGTGCCGGTGACGTACAGAATCGCCGTCTCGGATTTGCTTCATCTCTGACATGCTTCATGCAGGCTATGCCCTCTTCCTCCCCCTGAGTGCTTTGCCCCATTGTAGCGCCATGTGCTCGCAGCATTTTAATTCAATCAAAAAGCACACTTCGTTCACCCGAACAAGTATCCCCAAAGTTCGACTTCGGTTCCGAAAACCGAAGTTTTCCTGAAATTCCTATACGAAGTCCACTTCGTTAGTTAATCAATTCGCCCATCTCTAACTGTAAACAGATGCGGCGACAACAGCTTCGTTGAAGCGCCGACCGCTACATCCGGGTGAGGATCCCCGTGTCACGCAGGCGAGGATATTATTATGGAGAAACCACACCCAGGGAGCGGAGAGTCTCAAGGGGCCCTGGTCTTCGCCGGAGCCCGCCGCAAAGCGGTGAAGGACTTAGCTGCAGGGACCCCAGGTCGCTACCCCTGATGTGGCTACTGCGGTGACAGCGGGTGCAGGGTCAGGGAAACACAGGTGGTGGGTCGGTGACCAGGAAACATAGGGAGTGGATACGACGTACAACACATCAGGGCCAAAGGCATGAACAGTAAAGGTAAGATAGCAAGATACTGCAGGTAGAGGATGGGCTCATGGCAGGATTCAACAGGAACTTGACAGCAGATATAGGACAGGGATCACGGAAAGGATACTGCAGACACAGGAACTGCAGGGAGGATGGGAAGACATGATGGTCAGGAAGTCTGATGATACAGGAAACTGGACCCAAGCATCTCAGGGGTTAAGTCCAGAGACACTGACAGGGTCAGAGAAGGACCTCAGCACGAGACTGCAACAAATGCCATGCAACATATAAGTGGTTGACCAGAGCAAAGGGGAGGAAACTTCCTCTTAAAGCCAGGAGTATAGGTCAGGAGAAGTAGACAGCGACAAGTAACCAAATAAAGGGCAGGAAGCTGCAGAGCGCACACCCTAGGAGGCACAGTGCGACAACAGGACCAGGAAGCAAAGGACAGTCAGGGACAAGTACTCAGGGAAAGGCACGACATGCTGGGCGGTTCATGGCAGGGCACTGCGGGTGTCCGTGCCAGGGGTATTGCCACAATTCATCTCATACTCCTGTATCTGCTCTTCCGCTCTGTGTGCTCAGGAGGGGGCGTGTGTGATTTGTTTGTGTTGCATATAATGTGACCCAGGAAGGATGCCATCACCAGACCTGTCCTCTCTCTAGTACAAGAATAGGTCTATTTATAACACACAAGTACTGTGTTAGCTCAGGGCTTACAATTTCTTGCTCACAGGCACAAGGGTCCAAGTCCTAGTGTCAAATTCCTTTGCAGAACCAAATTGTGGGTTTTTTTTCTTCTTTATCAATGCACAAAAATCATTGAGGTTTCTTTTTATTTATTTGAATGGTTTGACTTAATTACTAAGGGGAGTATCTAGAGGCTAGGAGTTGGGTGACAGCACATGGGGTTTTGAACACTCAGTAGCGGCATGAGAGGAGAGGTGATGTAAACTGAGCTTGTGCGACCAGAACTGAGGAGTCTCAGCCCTAGTCGAATACCTGTGATGAGATGTAATCAATGGATCACTAAAGAGTAGACTAAACAAAATACGGGGCAAGAATTTTTAATAATGATAAATGATGAAATGTTTATTATTTAATTTGCAAGCTTCCCACATCAATTTTACATTGTGGCAAAACCCCTTTAAAATGTTACAACTTACCTATCATGGACAGTTAGTCGATACTCTGCACCAGCCACGAGTTTTGGCGGAGAGCTACGCCAAGAAGCTAAGTCTAAGGAATTCCCTGGTTTTCACTCTTTGACCCTTTATAGAAGGGATCTGGACATCGCTGCAGGAAACCTCCAGGTCACCAGCCCTGTTGTGGTCACTTGCAGTGACAGCTGGTATGCAGGCATGGCACAGCAGGTACAGGCAAGGATGTGGTTGATTCAAAGGCAGAAGGTTAGGAGAGGCAAAGTTTAATCGCAAGTGGGTGAAGAAAAAGATCAGGTCAATACCAGAAAATCATGCAGTGAAATACTCGAAACAGCACTTAGCTCACCAACAAACTGACAAAGAATGAAGGGTGAGGTGCCCTCTTTTAAAAGACTTAGGAAAGCTGGCCCTTTAAGGCAGTGAGGAGTTATACATGCACCATGGTGGTGGAGCTGCTTATGGAGGAGGGAGATGTACCTGGCAGCAGCATGGCTGCACAGAGTACTGGATGGGTAAGTTAGCGTTAGGGGCCGTTCACACGGCACAGGACAAATACCGGCCGTTTTGCCGGCCGGTATATGTCCTGTATTGCGGCCGTCCTCACGGCCGCGGGGGGGGGGGGGCGGCTTTTCTCCGCGATGAGCGGAGAACAGCCCTCCCCCCTCCCATTGAGATGCACATGTTCTGTCCGGAAACCGGACGTAAGATTGTGCATGTTCAATGTTTTGTCATCGGTCCGCCAGCGACAAAACCGCCAGGCGGAAAACCCGTGCAGTGGGGACTGCTGCACGGGTTTTCCATAGAGCACAATTGTGCTAATTTTCGGCCGGTTTTTCAAGCGGTCTGAAAAACCGCAAACCGCCTGAAAAACCGGCCGAAAACCCGTGCCGTGGGGACATGCCCTTACGCGTCTTGTTACATTACCCAAAAAAAGACAAGGGTAAAATTACGCATAAGGGTATGTTTACATGACGTAATTGCGGCGCGTGCAGTACGGCCGCAATTACGTCGGGTGATTTGGGAGTCGCGCCAATCCGCGTGTACTCCCATGGCACGGAGGGGAGGGGGGGGGCATTGATATGCATTACTCGCGGCGCGTATTTGCCGCAAGTAATTGACATGTCACTTATTTCCCCGCATTTACAATACGATCGTATTGTACGAGCAGGGAGAGGAGGTGAAATCCATAGTTCTCTATAGTATTAGAGCACAAATACGACACGAAATGCGCGCCAAAATTTGCCCGTGTGAACATACCCTAAGAGTAATCTTTCAGGAGCAGAATATGACATTTCCCATATCAAACTAAGATGTGAATATATACAAATCACGTGCTGACAAAATAACACAGTTTCAATATAAAGATACAGTTACCAGCTATGATAGGAAGAAAAATTTACAACTTTGTTGCATTGTTCCATGACTCCAGATGTGCGTCCAGCACAATTGTTACATTACTGGAAAGTGAGACTTTCCTAAGGCGAGTTCCCTAAACCTTAGCCATAAATGTTAACTAGAGGTGAAGGGCATAGTATGGGGTGTACGAGATACGTCTTTGACACAATAAGGTCAGAAAAGTTGAAGCCACTTTCTTTTTTTGCGGCTATTTTGGCATAAAATATTACAATACAATACAGAGACTGCGAACCGCCTGACAGGCAACACCGGGTTAAAGCTTTCATTATATAAAATATGACTTGATGTCAGGTAGATGATTTTGATAACTCGTGCATTGAATGAATTCCATTCCATTGGCTGGGGCAGAGTCTTTTGAAGAAGAAAATACTAAAGCATCCTGGTTTTTGAAGCGTACAAGCTGCCTGTGTCCACATCTGCTGTAATGTCAAGAAAGTAACAACGTATCCTGTACTTTTAACCTTACGGCCATTCTTCTTTCTTTTCTTCTGACAAAAGCTCAGCCAAGGAGCCCTCAATAAAGGATTTGAGGAACCTGTGCCTCAAGCAACGGGTCTTATATCATGGAGTGGGTTTTGTACACCTCTTATATCTGCCTGACACTTTGCTGAAATTTGTACTATTTGTATGAAACTAGAATGAACACCAAAACCCCAGCTGTCCTCAGTTTGAACTGCTTTAATAGCGTAAGACGTCTTCTACAGCTAAAGACAACTGGCCTTAAGTCATAGTCATCCCACCATGACACGAAACAAGTGTAGGTATCATATGTGGAACCACTGCCCAGGTGCTCTTGATTTAATGTATACTGAGGTTAAAAAAGAGACAAAGAGAAAAAATAAAGGAAAAAAATAAGCAAGTAACAATAAGAATATTTATCATACAGATAACTTGTGATAATACATGGTAAAAAGAGAAAGGACCAAGAGCTATATAACTGTGTTTCTTGTTATTTTTTCTTTATAGAAATTATTTTATTTCTTCTAATTATCTACGGATTTATGCACATTGCCAGGTTACAATGCTGTACAAAACATGAACTGGCAACCATAGTTTTCTATCAGTTTATACCGTAGCTCTCTATTACTAAGCTATTATCCCTTAGTATCCCATACACACTCCTGCATACAACTCTGCCATTTGCATAAGGCTTAACACTATAATTTTCCAAATTATTTCTTCATGGGGGATGTAATCTCCTGTATCAGTTACTGTTTTCTTGGACTAGTCACTTAAGTGATTGAGGTAGCTTTTCCCACTACTCACTGTGCTTCGAGGTCTTGGCCTCCTAAATATTTTTATTGAACAGAAAACAGAGGTGCATTTCTAGGAGCCCCATTGCACAGGACAATCCATGGCTGGCTATTGGGTCCTGATCAGCCATGGCATCTGCTGTTGCTCGGAGAAATCCTCACAGCGGACATAACCCTTGTAGCAGATAAATCTTGGATCTTATGTCTCCTCTTCTCTGGCAAAAACCTGTCTAGTACAGTGGCATCTCCTGGTGGTAAGCCAGTTTGGGCATGGATGGCTTTCTTCCAGTGTTTCGATTATCAGTATGAAAGATGGACACGTTTTCTGCACAAAGGAGGCAGTTATAGATATCAAAACTGCAACTGTTTTCGGGACCTCTCTGAGGCAGTCTGGTAAGTCTACTCTTTTTAAGGGGGGGCTGAGTTGTCCGGGGGAGGAGATCGAGTAGCTATTTCTGGTGGGCAGGACATACTGGGCCAACTATTGGGAGTGGTAGGGGTTGCTGTTAAAGAGGGTTTGGTGCACAGGAGGTGCTGTTTGAGGGTCAATCTCAGCTTGAATAGGAGTTCCATCAGCAAAGTAGAGTGTAAGTCTTTCATTCCTTCTATAAGCGTGGTTAACACATCAGAGGAGGGGATTCAACAGAGCATTTCAATCGCAGGTGTGTCGGATGCAGAGCATGACAAAACGAATGATTGTATTTGCTCTGATAACAGGATGAAGTGTAAGGTATATGTATGTCTGCTTTGAGGATCCCTTGGGAGACCACTTAAAGCAGGAAGGGAGGGACAAAATCTGGAAGAGAAAATATGTTCACCATATTTTCTTTATTCTCTCTTGAGAAGTTAAATCTGGTGACCGTCACAGGAGAGGAAGTGACTTAACATTGTCTGGCTCTTTTTTTGCTACCTGGACTCTGATGATGAAGCCCACGGAACAGGGGTGGTAGTTGCAACAGAGGCCTGCCAAGTGTTTGCAGCCTTCAGAAGGGGTTTGTGGTTCCCAGCGCTGCAGTTGCACTAGAAACGGAACTGTAGTTAGCAGCTCCATTCCTAGAGCAGTCTCCGTACATAGCACGGACAGGAGGCTTTTTCTGAGCCCAGTTGTTTAACCTTTTTGGTATATATATATATATACATACAGTGTCCGGAAAATACTTTGGGAGAGTATTTTAAATACAAAATACTTATGATTGAAGTATTTTAAATATAAATACTAAATACTTTAATCCCGAAGTATTTTAAATACAAATACTAAATACTACTTCAAAAGTATTTTCCAAATACTAAAATACTTGAAAATTTTAAACAAAAAATTTACTAAAAACAAAAAATGGATTAGAGGTCCTTTAGCCCACTAGGATTAGCATCTACCCTGCAGATATGTCAGTGGCCATGATACATTGTGTCCGACTCCTATAGAAGATGTCTGTCACATGGAGGCGAGGATGCTACAGTAAAGAGAAACATACAGGTACCTTCCTTTAGTTACTATGCCTATTAATGTCAGGCATTTGGGGATATTAATTTAGTTTCAGTAACTCCATGTGCTTCACATTAATAGCAGTTAACCCCATCATCTCCCACATATTAACCCCTGTGTGCCCTATATAAGGGTTATTAATATGTGACACATGGGGGTACGAATAAAGGACCTTATTTATGAAGATACCTAATTATTACCTCCATGTCTCTCACATATCAGTAACTCTTATTTGAGGCACACAGGGGGTTAATAGTAGTATAATGTTGTACCGTGTTAGCCATAGAAAGTAGTAGAAGAGTGAAGAAATCAGGCGATACCTTTTTCAGGCTAACTATATTTGATGGTGAGCTTTCGAGAGTACTAGCTTCCTTCTTCAGACATGATGTTATACAAGAACTGAAAATTTACAGACACAAAAGACATGGACCTTCAAAGGATCTTAGAATTCTTAAAAATAATAAAATGCAATATAGGCAGAAAAGTTATTTAGAACAGGTCAAGAAATCAACTATCTGGAAACTTGTGAGGCATGATGGAGGGGTCAGTAATTCTGCGTCTTATCTCGTAGCCATCAGGTGTACTTTGTGGCTCTCACAGTTCACACATAGTTTGACATAAAGCTGGCATGAAAATTTAGCCCATTTTGCAGAGGCACACGGGGTTAATGTGAGGGACATGATGGGGTTAACTGCTATTACTATGAGGCAATTGGAGTTACTAAGCTGTAATGCACATGACCAGACTTTTTATTTGCAATGGTGGATCTGCCCCCCTCGGCTTATACTTGAGACAATACGTTTTCCCATTTTTTTGTGGTAAAATTAGGGGCCTCGGCTTATATCCGGGTCGGCTTATACTCGAGTATGTACGGTAATTTTACGGAATGGATTACGCGATCGGGATGATTAAAAACGAAAAATAAATCACGCTTCACTACAAGGCGGACTTGCGTTGCTGGAACGCGCTGGAATTTTCCCTCCTCTCGTCGCATCTCGCACAAGATACGAGAAACGAGAGTGATGACGTGACTCGCGCTGTTGTTTTTTTTTTAAGTGCGGTGAGGCGGATTATTTAAATTACAACATTTGTTTTGAATTTAGAAAGTAATTAAAATACTAAAATACTTCCTAAAAGTATTTTAATTACAAATACAAAATACTGAATAAAAAAAGGATTTTGATTTAAAAATACAAATACCTGACAAGTAATTTTAAATTTCTATTTTAATTACTTTTTATTTTGAAAATTTTCCCCAACACTGTATATATATATTATATATATATATATAATATTTATATATATATAATATTATTATATATAAAATATTTTAAAATTTTATATATATTATATATATATATATATATATATAAATATATATATATATATATAATTTCCCAACCCACAGAACTGATCAATATTACTGACGCAAACTGATTGTCAGCTCTGTGGATCAGCATTACAATATATAATGTTGACCCACAAAGATGACAATCAGTCTGTAGTTATAAAATATTGGTTACCTACATAGCCCTTGTATGGTAATGGAGTAAGGCAAACTAAATATAAAATCATACTTCAAGCTTGAATCATCTCTGCACTTCTCCAAAGAAGTACCACTTTGATCCTTATTTGGACTATCAAGACCTAAAAAATATTACACTTTTGAGACAATTGGAGAGTGAAACCACACCACAGATATTAGAACCCTGCCCAGTATATAGAAAAAAAGAATGATTCTTTTTACCCTATCCAATCGAGACCACTGGGCTTAGATCAATTCAAGGAATGTGTGGAGGACTTATTTGAATTACAAAAAGAAGTCAATGAAACTGACACCTCAAGAATTTCAAATGTTACACTGGAAGAACGAAAAGCCGTAAACAACTGCAACAAAACCCAGATTTAATCATCTGACAAGCGGACAAGGGGGGAGCGATTGTTCTACTCAATTCAGGGCTGTATAAAATTTTGAATGAATCGATGTTAAATGACACCAATATCTATCAGAAAATCACTCATTATCCCACCTGTTATCTTCAATCCAAATTATGTAAACTTTTGGATTATGGTATACAGTTGGGAGCAATTTCAGGATAAGGGGATAAGCTTTTTATTGAGTTTCCTATCATTCCTATTTTACATTCACGCCCAAAAATTCATAAGGAGGTGTTTCCCCCTCCTCTCCGTCCAATCGTCAGTGGAATAGGCTCTCTGACCGAACATTTAGGTGAATGGTTAGATAGCCTCCTTCAAACTATGGTTTTGACTATCCCGGGGTATATCAGGGATACCAAGAGTTTGATGTCAATTCTTCATGGCTTGCTTGTGATGTAGCAGCCCTTTACCCCTCCATCCCACAGGACAAGGCAGTTACTATATTACACCAATTTCTGTCTAAATATAGCAGATATACAAAGGACATCAATGAATTTATCATCTTATCTGTAGAATTCCTACTTACAAATTATTATTTCTCCTTTGATAATAATTTTTACATTCAAAAACAGGGGGTTTCTATGGGTGCGAAGTGCCCACCGACACTCGCTAACATCTACATGAGTGTCTGGGAGGAAGCATTTCTTCTGTCCGATGACTGTCCGTTCTCCTCCCACATCAGGTGGTATGGAAGGTACATTGATGACCTCCTACTGGTGTGGGAGGGGGACGAGTCATCGGCGGAATTATTTAATAAATACATCAATTGCAATAATTTCAATTTGAAATTTACATATTCTTGGAATTCTTCTACTGAGGAAATCTTTTTGGAACATTCTACTAATACAATCAAAAGGTTAAAATCGAGAGGCTATTCTAAAAAATCTTTAAATAGGGCTTTGTCCAAAGTTTAATCACTTTCTAGGGACAACATGTTGTCATCACATAAATTCAATTCTACGCAGAATATTGCATCTGACACCATTACTTTTACTACAACTTATAGCTCTCAATACAATAAAATAATCAACATTATTAAAAATAATCTACCTTTACTCTACGGTCAATCTAATATGAGAGCTATCATCAAAGACAAAGTTAGGTTTATACCTAAAAAGGCTCCCTCTTTGAGTAATTTACTTTCTCCAAGTCTTTTTAAGTCGTGGCCCAACACTGCAGAGAGCAATTGGTTATCCACACAGGGTTCTTATAAGTGTGGTCACAATAGATGCATTACGTGTAGGTATATGCAAATAACTCGATCTTCCACAGCGACCTCTACAAGAAGAACTTTTGCAATTGCCTCTTATATCAATTGCTGTACCCGCAATGTGATCTATTTAATTAACTGTAGTGCATGTTCTCTGCAGTATGTGGGCTGTACCTCCAATTCTTTAAAAACTTGCATTCGGAGACATATCTCCGATATTAAAAGAGCTGAATTTATACGTGTCCATGGCATCACGTCATTTTGCGGAATGCCATGCGGGCAGTCTTGCTACATTTTCATGTATCGGCATAGAAGCAGTCAGTATCCACCTGTAAGAGGTGGAGACATGAGGAAAAAATCCTATCCCGGGAGGCCTGGTGGATATTCCAGCTTAACACCAGGTCTCCCACAGGTCTCAATAAAAGACAGGATATCATGTTCCACTATTAATTACTTTATTCCCTCATGTTCTTTAGGACTTCTTTTCTATTCACACCGTGAGGTTTTATATTTGTGTTTATTTAGTATTATACTATTTTATCTTTATTACAAATATTCACTTACCTGTTTCTAATTCCTGATTAGTGGTGGATGTAAAAGGAAGTTACGTCTGATTCCATGTCACATCATGACTAAGGGGGCACTCCCCCGAAACGCGTCGCTGTAACAGCCCTCACGATGTGTTTGTGCACGTATTAGTTTATACCTTTTTTAACTATTTCTAAATAGAGCTACAAAAAACTTTTATCAACATTTTCAAGTTTGAGCTTCAGTGGCTGGACATCATCTATTGTAAACTTAAATATAAAGATACACTGCTTGGTTGCAAAATAACAGACATACATAAAAACGTGGAAAACAGTATATAAACAAAAGGGATAAAATAACGAAAACATTTTCCAATCAGATCGGTTAAAATCTGGCTAAGGAGCGCAGCTTGAAGACAACAGACAGGTCTGCACTTGGTTGTAACTTCTAGCTCTGACACTGGTCTGTGATACCTCAAGGGGTTTTAAGGAAACTCCAAAACCCCCTTATCCCCTCCTTCTGCTTAGGTCCCAGAAAGGATAGCTAATTACATGCAGGGGAAACTAAAGAAAGCCATAATTCCAGTTTCTGTCATAACTCCGCATATGCCTAACCAGATTTCATGACTGGAAGTTCCCAAGGATGAATTTACCAACCCAGGCATACCAAATATAAATACGACAAATTCATAATTTTGGCTATCCCTTTCTGTGCTTCCTTTAAGCAGAAAACTTGCGTACGAGTTAGGAGGGACATCTAGGTCCCACGGCCATAATCCAGTAATTTGTGGAAAACATTTGTTATAGCCAAGATTTGTTGACATATATTTTTATCCATTGTCATATTCCATGTGCTCAGCTATCTAAGGGCTGAGGGGATAGTTAGTCTGGCTTATGTTTATCCTTCTCTCACTTTACCTAATTTACATTTCTTTATTAATTGGCAGGCTGCTAAAAGGATCTATAAGGACTGCACATGCTAAATAACCCTTCAATTTCAACATTTCCAAAAAAAGACAAGATACATCACATACAATATTTATATACAAAACAATTAAGCACACCATAAACCTTTGACCTTTGGCTCATTTTCCTTAAAGTCATTTTATTTTAGTTTTTCTTTTGCTGTGTAAATATAAAAAAAAATGTTCTGCATTTTTTTAAACTTTTTACACCATTCACACTAAATAACCTGTTAAATTAATTCTACAGGTTATTGTGGTCATGTAGATACCTAATACATATACTTTTTTTATGTGTATATAGTATACGCACAAAAAAAATTTTCATTAAACATTTCTTTTTATTTTATTATTTATTTTATCTTTTTTTCAAATTTTTTATGCTTTTAACTTTTTTTTAATCACATTAAAGGCTAACCAATTTTACACTGTGTATTACATTTAATAATGTATTAGCATACTCCTGTCTGCTGATACATTATACACTGTATGAGTATGACACAGACTGCTGTTAGGGCAACAAACAGTGTACTCTGACACTGTGATTTTATTGCGCGTACTGAGTGCTATGATTTTATTGCGCGTACTGAGGGCTGGAGAAAGAAGTGACATGTCATTTATTTTCAGCGCTTACACGCCGGTGAAAGGGTGCATGAATGGAGGCCCGGTTCGTGCACTTTAGAAGTACATGCTGGCCAGCGCGTACTTCTAAAACAGCAGGCGTATGGCAGAAAAGCTGCGTGAATATTGTAGCGAGTGGCGCCGTGCTCCGGTGCCTGCCGGGGACGGGTGGCGCCGCTGGCTGCAGGACAAGCCGCGGACGCACTCGCTCTGTGTACTCACCACACCACGTTCCTGTTCCGTCCACCTCCTCTGCCGTGGACGCACGCGCTCGTTCTTGTAAATTTAAAGGGCCAGCGGGCTGGTAATTGGCTAATTGCTGGGCGCTGCCCCTATATATTGGTTCGGCCCACGGTACTTCCCTGCTGGATCTATGTTGCCTCGTGCCTTAGAAAAAGTGTGTTCTTGCCTTGCCGTCTACCCGACCTCTTGCTACGTTTCTCGACTCCAAATCTCTGCCGCCTGCCCTGACCTTTTTGCCTGCCCACGACTACAGTTCTTGTCTCACGATTCTGTACCTCGCTGCACCTCGGCCGCCACCGCAAGCCCGCCGTGTCAGGGGTAGTGACCTGGTAGAATCCCGCCGCAGCAAGTCCAACCCACTTTGTGGCAGGCTCTGGTGAAAACCGGGACTTACTTAGACTCCGCTCCCTGGCGCGTTTGTTGCCACCGCTTGCGGTGGTCCAGTGGATCCACTACCCAGCCATTACAAATATACACTCACCGGCCACTTTATTAGGTACACCATGCTAGTAACGGGTTGGACCTCCTTTTGCCTTCAGAACTGCCTCAATTCTGCGTGGCATAGCTTCAACAAGGTGCTGGCAGCATTCCTCAGAGAATTTGGTCCATATTGACATGATGGCATCACACAGTTGCCGCAGATTTGTCGGCTGCACATCCATGATGCGAATCTCCCGTTCCACCACATCCCAAAGATGCTCTATTGGATTGAGATCTGGTGACTGTGGAGGCCATTTGAGTACAGTGAACTCATTGTCATGTTCAAGAAACCAGTCTGAGATGATTCCAGCTTTATGACATGGCGCATTATCCTGCTGAAAGTAGCCATCAGATGTTGGGTACATTGTGGTCATAAAGGGATGGACATCGTCAGCAACAATACTCAGGTAGGCTGTGGCGTTGCAACGATGCTCAATTGGTACCAAGGGGCCCAAAGAGTGCCAAGCAAATATTCCCCACACCATGACACCACCACCACCAGCCTGAACCGTTGATACAAGGCAGGATGGATCATGCTTTCATGTTGTTGACGCCAAATTCTGACCCTACTACCATCCGAATGTCGCAGCAGAAATCGAGACTCCTCAGACCAGGCAACGTTTTTCCAATCTTCTACTGTCCAATTTCGATGAGCTTGGGCAAATTGGAGCCTCAGTTTCCTGTTCTTAGCTGAAAGGAGTGGCACCCGGTGTGGTCTTCTGCTGCTGTAGCCCATCTGCCTCAAAGTTCGCCGTACTGTGCGTTCAGAGATGCTCTTCTGCCTACCTTGGTTGTAACGGGTGGCTATTTGAGTCACTGTTGCCTTTCTATCAGCTCGAACCAGTCTGCCCATTCTCCTTTGACCTCTGGCATCAACAAGGCATTTCCGCCCACAGGACTGCCGCTCACTGGATGTTTTTTTCTTTTTCGGACCATTCTCTGTAAACCCTAGAGATGGTTGTGCGTGAAAATCCCAGGAGATCAGCAGTTTCTGAAATACTCAGACCAGCCCTTCTGGCACCAACAACCATGCCACGTTCAAAGGCACTCAAATCACCTTTCTTCCCCATACTGATGCTCGGTTTGAACTGCAGGAGATTGTCTTGACCATGTCTACATGCCTAAATGCACTGAGTTGCCGCCATGGTGGATTGGCTGATTAGAAATTAAGTGTTAACGAGCAGTTGGACAGGTGTACCTAATAAAGTGGCCGGTGAGTGTATTATATATATATATACAGCTCTGGAAAAAATTAAGAGACCACTGCAAAATTTTCAGTTTCTCAGATTTTTCTCTTTAATGGTAAATTTTTGGAGAAAAACGTATATTGTTATTTTACTATATAAACTACTGACAACATGTCTCCAAAATTTAGAGCAAAAAATTTTGCATTTATTTCCAGAGCTGTCGGACAGGGGCTACGACAGTTTTTTGGGGGGACATCATGCCAAATAAATGCCGCAGCCCTGTTCATACATGTCGCTCATAGTCTGCTACTGGTTCTTTAAAGCGGGGAAAAGTCACCCACTGTCTTTAAAGTGTATCTTCCCTACTTTGACTAAAACATCAAGCTAAAGAATGCAGCTCTGTAAAAAATTAAGAGAGCACTGCACAGTTTTCTAAAAATCAGCATCTCTACAAGTCTGACAGCCATTCCATTCCAGTGTCAGTTGAATTCCAACCATCGTCCACCTCATTCTACTTAATGTTCTTCTGATTAGGTGATCACCTCAACCAAATCTTATGTAATGAAGGAAAGTATAAAAAACACTGCTGTGGTCTTCACAATCCTCTTGCGTTAGGACAAGCTGGATGGCAAAACAAGTGCTAGGAGTAGGCCAAAAGGAATTTGAATGAAAAAATCATGGTTATTCCAACAAATATTGATTTCTGAACTCTTCCTGACTTAAAACATGAGTCTTATTGTTTCTAAATAAATCTGAACTTATTTTCTTTTGCATTATTTGAGGTCTGACGGCACTGCTGCTTCTTTTTTATTATTTTGAAGATTTCTCATTTATTGCAAATAAATACAACATTTTTTGCTTTGAATTTCGGAGACATGTTGTCAGTAGTTTATATAACAACATAACAATGTACATTTTTCTCCAAAAATGTACCATTGAAAAGAAAAATCAGAGAAACTGAAAATTTTGCAGCGGTCTCTTAATGTTTTCCAGAGCTGCATACATACATTAATATATATATTCAGCTCTGTGGGCCCATTAAGTAGGCTGATTTATGGGTCCCCCAATAGGTAGGTACAGTTGTGCTAAAAAATTTACATACCCCGGCAGAATTTTTGCTTTCTTGGTCTTTTTTCAGAGAATTTGAATGATAACACAAAAACTTTTTTTCCACTCATGGTTCGTGCTTAGGTGAAGCCATTTATTGTCAAACTACTGTGTTTTCTCTTTTTAAATCATAATGACAACCAAAAACATCCAAATGACCCTGATCAAAAGTTTACATGACCTGGTGATTTTGGCCTGATAACATGCACAAAAGTTGACAAAAATGGGTTTGAATGGCTACTAAAGGTAACATCCTCACCTGTGACCTGTTTGCTTGTAATCAATGTGTGTGCATAAAAGCTGAGTGAGTTTTTGGGATTCAGACAGACTCTTGCATCTTTCATACAGCCACTGACGGTTCTGGATTGTGAGTCATGGGGAAAGCAAATGAATAGTCAACGGATCTACGGGAAAAGGTGGTTGAACTGTATAAAACAGGAAAGGGATACAAAAAAATATCCAGGAATTGATAATGTCAGTCAGCAGTGTTCAAGCAGTGTAACAAATGGAAAATCATGGGCTCTGTAAAAACCAAACCCCGATCAGGTAGACCAACAAAAATTTCGGCCACAACTGCCAGGAAAATTGTTTGGGATACAAAGAAAAACCCACATATAACATCAGCTGAAGTACAAGACTCTCTGAAAATTAGCGGTGTGGAAGTTTCAAGATGCACAATAAGGAGGCACTTGAAGAAAAATGGGCTGCATGGTCGAGTCACCAGAAGAAAGCCATTACTGTGCAAATGCCACAAATTATCTCACCTACAATACCCCAAACAGCACAGAGACAAGCCTCAAAACTTCGAACTTTTTGGGCACAACCATTAACGTTACATTTGGAGAGGTGTCAACAAGGCCTATGATGAAAGGAACACCATTCCTACTGTGAAGCACGGAGGTGGATCGCTGTTGTTTTAGGGATGTGTGAGCTACAAAGGCACAGGAAACTTGGTCAAAGTTGAAGGAAAGATGAATGCAGCACGTTATCAGCAAATACTGGAGGCAAATTTTCACTCAAGAGCCCGGAAGCTGCGCATGGGACGTACTTGGATGACAACATGACAACGATCCAAAACACAAGGCCAAGTCAACCTGTCATTGGCTACAGAAGAACAAAGTGAAAGTTCTGGAGCGGCCATTGCAGTCTCCTGACCTCAATAGCATTGAGCCACTCTGGAGAGATCTCAAGCGCACAGCTCATACAAGATAGCCCAGGAATTTACAGGAACTGGAGGCTTGTTGCCAAGAAGAATGGGCAGCTTTATCATCTGAGAAAATAAAGAGCCTCATCCACAACTGTCACAAAAGACTTCAAGCTGTCATTAATGTTAGAGGGGGTAATACACGCTATTAAGAACTGGGGTATGTAAACTTTTGATCAGGGCCATTTGGATGTTTTTGGTTGTCATTATGATTTAAAAAGAGAAAACACAGTAGTCTGACAATAAATGGCTTCACCCAACCACGAACCATGAGTGGAAAAAAACTTTTCGTGTTATCATTCATATTCTCTGAAAAAAGGCCAAGAAAGCAAAAATTCTGTCGGGTATGTAAACTTTTGAGCAAAACTGTATATAAGCCTCCTCCAATGGATATGAATTTCCTGGAGAACCCCTTTATAACCTTTTTAAGCCTGGTGCTGAAGGGTTAAGTTGGATAATAAAGCTATTGCCTTGTGGATACTTCTCAGGAGTGCACTGACTATTTAGCCCTTAAGAGGGTGCCTGAGGCATAAGTTCAGTCATTGGCATCTCAGGCTGTAGCATGGGATAGACTTGGTCAGATTGGCAATTGTGTTGATTTAGAAGGCACCACCTTAGTTTTGGTGACTTTTGTTGTCAGTGTAACACATTACACATTCATCCCTAGTCGGGCTAATATTCTGTGTGGAGATGAGCTCTGGTTATGGTGTACAATATTCAACCCCATTATGGCACGGTGTGGAAATTATCTTTAAACATTTATTTTAAATCTATGGACACACTATTAATTGATTATTGTATTGATAAAGGCTTTTAAAAATACTCTGCAGTTTGTGTGTTTATATCTGGGTGGGGTTAATGGAAACTGGAAAGTATGAGTATTAATTACAAAACTGTTTGAATCGAGGCAAGTGGAAAATCTCTTTTTCCTACATCAGTGGTTTGAGAGACTGTGAGAGTCATTGCTAGGTCAGTGTGTGGCCAGTGGGTGTGAAAGCACCATGTGTAAGAGACCGGTTCAAAGTGAGAAATTGGCTGCCCTGAGGCCTTTGGGGAGACCTGTCTGACCTAGTGAACACACTGGTGGAGATTAGAGGTACATTGAAAAGCCAAGTTTGTAATTGTTGGACACTGCAGTTACAAGTTAAATACACATTTCTGACAAATACATGGAGTAGATCTGTATTAGCCACCTGTACTTATTGTGTAAGAGTGTTGTGCAACTTGTCTGCTGGATGTACTTTGTGCCATAAGGACCCACAGAGGTGCAGAGTAGTGACTATTGCAGGGCAGAAATCAGGTGTATAGGTGAGGGAAGTCATGGTAGGGGGTAGCGTCTGAAGACCCAAAGAGCACATATCAATGACACTCAAAATAAGTCATAGTTAGATCTTCATTGATATGGTCCTCATAAATATTAACCAAGCATAGAGCTGTAAAATTTTTCTCTGTGGTCTTTCCTGTGCCCAAATTTGATGGAGAGCAAATAACCAATAGGAAGTCGGTCTACCTGTAAATCCAAATTATTTGACAGTAGAGGATTGGGACCAGTCAGATTGCTGGGTTCATCTAGTACATTGTTTCTGGAAGGTGGCTTGTTGGTGGGTCCACTAGTAGCTTCTTCTCCTTGAAAGTAGTAAGAGCACCAGTAGGTATGCTACACAGTCCATATTAGACCCATGTTTCTCCCTGGAGTGTTGTTCAAGGAACAGTCAATAATCAACTCCAAATGTAGCTAGACATTTACTTAATCCAGCAGAGCAATGTGTTGACGTGGTGAAACAGTTGGGTGTGCAACGCTTTGGTCTGATCCCAGACCTTTAGGGGCCATTTATACGGCAAGTGACAAATACCGCTTTATGCGACCGGTATTTGCACTGTTTTGCGGCCGTCCCCACGGGCGCGGGGGGGACTGCTTTTCTCCGCGATGAGCAGAGAAAAACCCTCCCCCTTCACATTGAGATGCACAAGAATGTGCATGCTCAATGGTTTTCGGGCTGCCCGCGGGCGGAAAAACCACCGGGCAGAAAACCCGTGCAGTGGGGATTGCTGCACGGGTTTTCCATAGCGCCCCATTCTGTTCATTTTGACCGTTTTTTCAAGCGGTCTGCCAAACCGCAAACCGCCTGAAAAAGCGGCCGAAAACCCGTGCCGTGGGGACATGCCTTTTTAAGGTAAGTATACTGCCAACAGTTTATGAGTTGCCTCCATGTAGCACGGGGTCCCTGAAGACCCCAATTGGCACAGCAGGACAGGAGAAATATGACAGTTACTTTCATGCAAGTCGATATTCCATTAAAGTCAACTTTGGTGGAGCCTTGGGTTTACATTCAGGCAAGGAAGACTTTAATGTTATTAATAATACTTGTCCACAAAGACTTATACATCATTCAAAAGTGGAGCCCACCTTACAAGCCCGCAGATTCCAAACAGCGGAAATTTAAATTTTAGATTTCAGATTCAGATCTGAATACATAGGTTACAGCTTATCGACCCCCACTGAAATTGAATACTACTTGAGGCTCTACATGAAATGTTTATTGCTGGCCTTTCTGAGGTTCAGATACTATATTTGAAGCTACTGAAAATGGCATGACTCAAGCCTACCCCTGGTTATTGATGCTGGAGTATATGCATGCAGCCTCACATCCAACACATCTGAATATTTATTCAGACTTGGACCTAACCGTACTGTATAATTGTAGTGTATTTATTACATAGTTATTAGTAAAGGTGCTGAGTGTTTATAGGTAATTTACATTCATTCTGTAATTTCCTGGACTCCATATTTCTCTTTTTATATGGTAAATTTCACTTGCTGAGCATTAAATGCACAAATAATAACATCACATTTATTGGCCTAATTAAATAAAAATAAGTAAAAGTATAAAACCTTTCATAAACACTCATTTTTGGCAACAGAATGAAATTGAAGAAGTCTTGAGCGTGTTATCTCTGCTAAGATCATAGTTAATTGTATACTCCTAATCTCCAGCTGCAAAGCTTGGCCTTAGGAAATTAAAATTCCTTACTGTGTTGTAGCCTGCGGGCTGCTAGTCAATTTCCTGGCAAAAAATGGCTTGTGTTCCTTGTACAATAAGGAGTCAATTTAGCATTGCTAAAACGATATATCTTACTTCTAGATCTATAAATGGAACTTTCTTGAGCCGAGTCTGGTTTCAGCCTTAGTAAAATATGTAAATATTAATTTTAAAGGCATAAAAAGAAAAAATCAATTATGCCTGACTGTACTGGGAAAAAAAACAACTTACATTAAAAGATTGCTACTGTTCTATCATGGTCAAATTCATCGAAAGGCCTTATATTGGTTTATCTGGTTTGCAGTACCCATTTTCAAATACCCCAATTTAATGAAAGGGGAGTCTCCTATTCAGGACCCTCATCTACTAAACAAAGGTTGGCTACAAAGAGTGTATCTAAATCTGGACAACCTGGCACATGTGGGTAATTCCCAATTTTCCCTGTGGTGGTACTGTTGGGAAAGTGAACACTTTCTGGCAGCTTCCCCCTAAAGACTACAGCTAAGGGCCGGCAAACTGGGACAAACTGGGATTAAAGAAACACTCCGGGGTTTTTTTTATTACTTAATTCTACACAATAAAGGGCAGATTGTATATATGTATATAATGTTAGCAGTTACTCCATACTATACAAGGGCCTGTGAGCTAACCAATATTATATAACTGCAGACTGACTGTCAACCCTGTGGGTCAGCATTGCATTATATAATGGTGGCCCACAGGGGCGACAATCATCTGCAGTTTTAATATTGGTTTTCCTCATAAGCCCCAAGTATGGGGTAACCACCTCTTTTTATAACGGCCCGATGAATGGTCCTTCCGGGTCCAACCCATTCATAACCTTTTCCCCAATCAAATCCTTCCACTCCTCTCCAGGCCGTGGAACAGTTTTATTGCATGTAACTAGTTCCCAGTGGAAAAAAGATTGGGGACGCTGCCTACGGGTGTACCAAAATTTAAACTTTTTGGGGGATATTAGGGTTTCTGGGGAACAAGGGAATTTAATTAAAAGGCAGCTTGGTCATAAAAAATACATAAAAAAAATCACAAAAGTTTAAAACAAAAAAATAAAATAACGAAAAAAATTTCCAATCAGACTTTTAAAAAAATTGGCTTACGTACATCATTTAAGCCTTTTTTTAGGCAGGGCCCTCTCTCCCTCTTTCCCGTTGTTAGCATTTACGTCACCATTTTACTTTTTAAATTGTTTTCTGTATTTTTTTACCCCCCAACCCCAGAACTAATGGTGCTTTAAAGTAAATAAATAAATTATATATATACACGATACAGGGCACAGTGGAGTGAGTTTGCATACGACAACCTCTCCCCCACTTTGGTAACGTCCACAGTATGATGGTCATTCCTGTGCAGCACTTTGATGTGGGCACTGACTGTAAGTGTAGCAAGATACTGTATACTGTCCACTGGTGAGTGTTCAATATGGCAAAAACTGCAGATTTTGTAATGTAAGTTATATCATTAAACTTACTTAAATGTTTTGGGTTAGGGAATGTTCTATTAAATTAAATTTTTTTCAATATTTTTGGCAATTGTTCTTCTGTTCTTTGAGATATTGAATAAAATACAGAATAAAATACTTATTTAAGCTGAGCATTGTATGAATCCTTTAGCAAGTCAAATGGTCATCCAACCATACGGTGGCAGAATTTTGGTTACTGACTGACACAGGACATGCTAAGGCATATATATTATAAGAGACTGCAGTTTAGGATGACTTCATTGCTGCCTTTCTGTGCACTTTAAGGTGACCTGAAGAGTTTGAAACCTTCCTTCTATTGTCTTCTTCACTTTGCCCCTGTCATCCTTTTCTCCCACAATTCACCACTAGTTCTTGACATCACCTTTCCACTCCATGTATGGGATGAAAGAATCGGGCATTCTGGGATTCATAGTAGAGGCCGCCAGTGCATAAGGCAGCATAACAATGCTAGTGTAGAGTCTTCTATTTCATCAAAAGAAGCAGAAATCCTGTGCTGGATTACTCCAGGAAATGAAATAACCAACAAAGCTGTAAACCAATGGCTATAATGGCTGTAATACACAGCAACCAGTACTTTCAGCCCCTTATGAATCAGCTAATTTAAAAAAGTTGCCATGCTCCATCTTTAACCTATTCTTTTAGGACCCTTCTAACAAAAAAGGAGTTGTCCAAAATGAGCAACATTATTCAATTGGTTTTCCAACATTTTTAAAAACTCTAATACTGCCCCTTTTGTCATGAACTAAAAAAAAGGAAACAGAAACGGTACAAACCTCTACTGCCGCCACCATTCCACAGCTGGGAGAGCTCTGGTGATCTTCAGATCATCACAGGTCCCTCACAGATGTCATGACAAAGATTACTGATTGTTTTCTGATGCGTTTTTTGTGCGGGAAGGCACAGCTATTAATGTCGTACATTGCTGCACAAAAAAACATCAAAAAATGCGTGAAAACACACGTCAAACACAAGTAAAAAAACACGGAAAAATGCAACATGTGAAAGCACCCTAAGGCCAGTGACTGCCTGCACTGTCATGTAAATGATGTACGTGACTTTATTGGGGAGAGATTTGAAGAGGACATCAGAGCTTTGGCAACTCTTAACCAGCACTGACTGTAGAATTGAGTTCTTTTTTTTTTATTTAAGGACAATAGGAGGGCAATAACAGATTTTTTTGTAATGCTGAAAAAACCCTTTAAGACTAGTGTAGACATCACAAAAAACAAAAACAAGAAAGAACTGTTGGAGCTTTCATATATTGTTTAATACATTATTCCAATGCTTTGATCAATGGGAGATACATTGTATGCTCCATATTTATTATCATAGCTTTTATGGGTCCAGAATATGAGTGTTACGAGTGGCGCTGCAGCCCGGGGTCCGGGCTGCAGGCGCACTCGTTGCCCGACAACGCAGCTCGCGCCGGGTGCGGGCAGCGCTGCGTCCGTGTGCGCCCCCTTCCCCGCAAGTCTCCCGTCTCACCTGACCCCGCGCCGGTCTGTGTGCGTGGCCGGTGCGCGTGCCCCGGCTCCTTAGGGCGTGCGCGTGACGGCTCTCGCAAATTTAAAGGGCCAGCGCGCCCATAATTGGAAACACCTGCCGCTGACCCTATATTAACGCTCCACCTCTTCCTGGCCCTCGCCGATTCCATAGTGCTCAAACCTATGAGAGGAAGCCCTTTCTATGTTCCGGTTGTCTATCCTGTGTACCAGTCCTTCCGGCTTACGTTCTCCGACCACGAACCTTCGCTGCCTGCCCCGACCTTCCGGCCCGTCCCAGACTACGAGTTTGCCTGCCAATTCTGCACCGCGCTATTCCTTGGCTACCACCGCAAGCAAGTTACATCAGGGGTAGTGACCTGGTGGAATCCCGCTGCAGCAAGTCCATCCCGCTTTGCGGCGGGCTCTGGTGAAAACCAGGACCCACTTAGACTCCGCTCCCTGGTGTGGCTTACGCCATCGCTTGCGGTGGCCCAGTGGATCCACAGCCCAGAACCGTTACAATGAGCAATTAGAGCAGATCACTAAGGCTATGTTTCTAATTAGGGCTCTGTCCAGTAAGTTCAATAGTGGTTTTGCAAGTTTGACAAACTTCAACACTACATTTTCCATCCAAATGATAGAAACCTTGTTACAGCCCCCCAAAAAAGGAACCTGCTGGACACTGTTTAGATCAGTCATACAGTGGACCTGGCACAGCAACATGGCTTCCATTATGAATGGAAATCATAACCGAGATGTGAGTGCAGTCAAAATGGATCCAAAAACAGTGGAGCCAAAAACCTGAGCGTTAAAACCTCTAATTCCTCAGCTTTTTGTGTAACTCCTAGCAAGCCCTGACAGCCATAAACCAATGTCATGGTGTAAAGGTGCTTCCGAACAATCTGATACATTTCTCAGACATGAAGTCTATGTTCTTTTATCCCTGTGGCTCATCTTTTTAAACTATGCCAAAGACCTGAAGGTGTACAAGATAGTAAAGAGTTTAGTGCTCTTTAGGCCGTGTGTGTCGTTGCCAAGAATTATCATTGACAAATGTGGAGAAAAGATTTACAAGCAATAATTTCTCATAATAAACTTCTGGATAAAAGTGCATACAATAATTACTCTGTCATTCATACTCATTACAAGCATGTTACTCTAGTAATTTCTTATGTAACAATGAGCGCAATGTAATATGGTATGTGCCTCTAGGACATCTTATGCCGCACTGTATCACAATGTAACCAAGTTCTCTTAATATCTGAAAACTAAAGGAGTTGTCCCATCTTGAAAGTTTAGGTCTGAGGTCAGTTTATAGCTGGGGAGATGGCCGTGCTTATGCAGTTCTCGTCATTAATTTCTATGGGAGTTCTTGGCTTTATTTGAAACTCCTATAGAAATGAATGGAGAGAACTGCACAAGCACCACTATTTCTCTGTTCTTTGAGGCCAGTTCATAGCACACTATGAACTGGCTTCAGATGTAAATTTAGGGGATGGGACAATATCCTCACATGGACCAATTTATTGATGGGTCTGCCCAAGGAGAGGTTTTTCCCCTTCTAGCCACTTTTGCCTCTCACCCAGCCAACCAGTTAGTTCTACTCTAAACTGATGAGGAACAAATACTCTGAAACAGCTGTGTGTAGATGAACTTAAAGGGGTTGTCTCACTACAAGGATTGCTTTTTATGTTAAAGATCTTGCAAAAAACAAGTTACTTTGCAATATATGTCCATTAACAGTATCCTACCTATTCCCAGATATCCCCTCTTGTATGGGCTGCATCAGCTCCTCAGGTCGCTATAGCTACAGACCTGTTTGATCTATCCTGATAGGCTGGCAGCGCTGGTTGCTATAGCTACAGACCTGGCTTCTACTGCAGCCTAGTAGAAGCCAGTAAACACGCCACTGAAGTCAAAGTGAAACCAAGAAAACAGGACTGAGGTGTGATGAATCAATGTAGTGAGACAACCCCTTTAACTGGTTTGGCTCAAATTCCTTTCACATTGCAAGGCTCCTGGGAGCTACATGTGAGATAACTACATCCAATAGAGTGCGCTGTGGAGCTCCTCAGCTCATCTCCCATAAGCCTTTGCTTTATACAAAGCAGTCAGTGAGGTCTGAAAGGCAAGTAAATCTTGAAATCAATGTGTGACCAATTTATTGCTGGCTCTCCCCAAGGAGAGATTTTCCCCCCTTTTAAACAATATTACAATAAATTCTGGCAAATGGACACACAGGATTGGACAATAATGTCATATTACCTATATATGGATATTCCAACCAGAGCCAATAGTTTAAAGCTACAGATACAGCATTGAAAACAAATGATAGTATCTAAAGTAGCTGTCTAATATCAGAATAAAGATCCTATTTTTTTTTAGAAATAGCAATACTGTTTTCCATGGACTGTGTCTCATATTGTGGGCGAGCTCTATCTACTTAAATGGGAGTTGTGATACTAGATACAGCCCTCACAGGTTTTTTATTTAAGTTCAGTTTGTGTTTGATTTTCTCCAGTTTTTGGTGAGGAGCAGCTAGGAAGGTATTTCCGGAAGAAGTGATCCAAAATAAAACAGTCCTCTCTTTAAATTAACCAAATTCTGGTTAAGCAAATTAATTGACTCTTTTTACGCATTTATTTTATTGTTAAACTGGGTTACTGCGACAAATAAAAGCATGACATAAATTTTGTTATGGGCTTTAACCAATGCAGAGGCTTAAACAAGGCCCATCTATAGAGCCTAGACTGAAATGTAAAACCTAAACTAGGATCACACTCTTTAGGGGCTCCAGTGGAATGCAAAGGCCTGTCTTTTTGGTTCCTGTGCTCTCGATAGATAGATCTGCTTACCTGGAAGCTACCAGGTGATACACAAAATCTTTAGCAGGACTTACCCCTGCCATGTGTCATTTTTCGTACTGGAAGAGGATCCTTTAGGCTCCCTCAGGTACCAGGCATCTGGTATGACTGCTGCAGCACCTCTGTACCCCCAACAACTGCGGTCTTGGATGATAACATTTTAAGATGAATATTAGGACAGCCCTGTGAATGTGTTTAAAGTGCAAGAGTGATAAAAAAAAACAACTTCTCAGGACACCTCTGAACTTTGCAGATAAAATTTACAAAGTAAATCAGAAGAAGAATCAGAAAAAGTAAAATATAGTTAAACTGAGGCCTATGTATATATGTATCATACTTATCAAACTTTTATTCTCCTGATTCTGGAAGATTTTAGCACTGAGAGTCCTGGGAATGCCTCAAATTCACCCAGAACTGCCCCCAATCCACTAGGGAACATACATTTTTGCTATGTTGACATAAACAGATGCTGCAAGGTCCATCTACAGCAGCACATGTGCAGATCAGTAGTCTTCCTCTCCAGCCATAGTGCACAGCTCACAGACCACGCATTCTCTTGTTTCTGGTTCCCAGACTGTACTGCCGTTTCTGCTGGCACCCACAATTCCATCTGGACTCTGGTGTCCACCCCCTTGAAGATCCTGATACTTGGGACTCGAACGCCTTTTGCTCTGTTTGCAGTATACTGGCTGGTGTGTTTAGGGTTTTTACAAGTATAAAACATAAACCCGTATAAACTTGAGTATAAGCCGAGTTTTTCAGCACAAAAAAAATGTGCTGAAAAATCCCTTCTCGGCTTATACTCGAGTCACTGTCAGCACTCGGGCGCTGCGATGGCCCAGGTGCCGGCAGGGACACTTCTGAGGAGATACCCCTGCGATGCAGAGATCAAGCGCTCCCTGTCTGCAAGCAGACTCTCGGCCATCCGGAGTTTCCAGCACAGGCAGCGTGTGTCATAACGCTGCGTGCGCGGCCTGATGACATCACCCTGCCTGTGCCCCAAGAGGGAGGAGAGTGCCTGGGAGACCGGACAGCGAGGGAATGAGGTAAATGTTTTTTTTTTGTTTTTTTTTATAACCTGCCTATGGGGGACATATACCTGCCTATACCCTACCTATAAGGACATATACCCTGCCTATAACCTAGCTATAAGGACATATACCCTGCCTATAACCTACCTATAAGGACATATACCTGCCTATAACCTACCTATCAGGACATATACCTGCCTATAACCTACCTATTCCTGCCTATGGGGACATATACCTATCTATAACCTGTCTATACCCTACCTGTGGAGGAAATACACCTGCCTATAACCTGACTATACCTGCCTATAACCTGCCTATGGGGGACATATGGCTGCCTATAACCTGCCTATAGGGGACATATATCTGCCTATAACCTGCCTGTGGAGGACATATACCCTGCCTATAACCTACCTATAAGGACATAGACCTGCCTATAACCTACCTATAAGGACATATACCTGCTTATAACCTACCTATAAGGACATATACCTGCCTATAACCTACCTATTCCTGCCTATGGGGACATATACCTATCTATAACCTGTCTATACCCTACCTATAAGGACATACACTCACCGGCCACTTTATTAGGTACACCATGCTAGTAACGGGTTGGACCCCCTTTTGCCTTCAGAACTGCCTCAATTCTTCGTGGCCATAGATTCCACAAGGTGTTGCAACGATGCTCAATTGGTACGACGGGGCCCAAAGAGTGACTAGATAATATTCCCCACACCATGACACCACCACAACCAGCCTGAACCGTTGATTATAGGCAGGATGGATCCATGCTTTCATGTTGTTTTAGCCAAATTCTGACCCTACCATCCGAATGTCGCAGCAGAAATCGAGACTCATCAGACCAGGCAACGTTTTTTCCAATCTTCTACTGTCCAATTTCAATGAGCTTGGGCAAATTGGAGCCTCAGTTTCCTGTTCTTAGCTGAAAGGAGTGGCACCGGTGTGGTCTTCTGCTGCTGTAGCCCCTCTGCCTCAAAGTGCGCCATACTGTGCGTTCAGAGATGCTCTTCTGCCTACTTGGTTGTAACGGGTGGCTATTTGAGTCACTGTTTTCCTTTCTATCAGCTCGAACCAGTCTGCCCATTCTCCTTTGACCTCTGGCATCAACAAGGCATTTCCGCCCACAGGACTGCCGCTCACTGGATGTTTTTTCTTTTTCGGACCATTCTCTGTAAACCCTAGAGATGGTTGTGCGTGAAAATCCCAGGAGATCAGCAGTTTCTGAAATACTCAGACCAGCCCTTCTGGCACCAACAACCATGCCACGTTCAAAGGCACTCAAATCACCTTTCTTCCCCATACTGATGCTCGGTTTGCAGCAACTGCAGGAGATTGTCTTGACCATGTCTACATGCCTAAATGCACTGAGTTGCCGCCATGTGATTGGCTGATTAGAAATTAAGTGTTAACGAGCAGTTGGACAGGTGTACCTAATAAAGTGGCCGGTGAGTGTATACCTGCCTATAACCTGACTATACCTGCCTATAACCTGCCTATGGGGGACATATGGCTGCCTATAACCTGCCTATAGGGGACATATATCTGCCTATAACCTGCCTGTGGAGGACATATACCTGCCTATAACCTGCATATAGGGGACATTTACCTGCCTATAACCTACCTGTGGAGGAAATACACCTGCCTATAACCTGCCTATGGGGGACATATACCTGCTTATAACCTGCATATAGGGGACATATACCTGCCTATAAACTGCCTATGGGGGATATTAAACTGCCTATACCTGCCTAGTGGGGACATTAAACTGCCTATCCCTGCCTATGTAATTTTATTGGTATTCATTTTTATTTTTTAAATTTACCAGTAGCCGCTGCATTTTCCACCCTAGGCTTATACTCGAGTAATTACGTTTTCCCAGTTTTTTGTGGTAAAAGCAGGTGCCTTGGCTTATATTCAAGTTGGCTTATACTCGAGTATATACGGTAAGTGTTTTGGTATGTACTTTTAAGAAATTCACTAAAGTAAATGGTTATAATGGCTTGAAGTGGAGATATATTCCAATTATCCTTTGCAAATAGATGCTGTTTACTGCTCACTGAATACAAAGGGCATTGGTCTTATGATTGGAATTTAGCTGGCCATGCATATTAAACATCTATCTCTTCTGATCCTCTCATACACATGCATACCTGGTTCAGCTGAGCATGCATGTCTTCTACATGGGGAGAGGGGAGTATGTCACTAGTAGACACTTATGGCAGTGGTGTATAACCCTGAAAACAAAAGGATTGGACATTTGGAATCCAACGGTGTGATCCTTCGCTACCCCAACATTATCTGTCAGGGGAGAGTCAGGAGGCCTCCAACAAACAACAAGCAGATTCAAATGTTGCAAAAGGTTACCAAACATTTATTGACAGCTTGAAGAAGGGGGAGGTCCCCCGAAACGTCGCGCCACGCCCTGCGCCACGCCCGCCTGTCAGAACTGTTGCATTCCAAGATGGAGTAGCCGGGCTATGCGGTCGCAGCATCGCAGTTGGTAAATATGCTTTTGTATGTTCCTGCCACCTACTATGGATTGCCAACACAACTTAAACGCAAGTAACGGGATGTTACAGATGTGGTCTTATATTTAATGGGACTGTCAATAAATGTTTGGTAACCTTTTGCAACATTTGAATCTGCTTGTTGTTTGTTGGAGTACTGAATTGAAGGTTGAGGAGCCTTCACACAGCAGAGACTATTAGGTGGTGGATACATTTTGGATTCTGCTACAGCATTTAAGGAATTGAGAGTCAGGAGGCCACCATGTTCAGTCAATGGTTGGCCAATGTTCTGGCCAACACTCATTGGAATGTATATCGCCAGTTTAACACTAGTTTGTAAAGAGGGGAGACTCTGATCATATTTTCTGAAGGAATTGCTTGTAATACAATTGCCTAATATAGTAAAGTGAACAGAATTTCCACAGCTATGTTATTCATTATGCTGCCTAAGTGATCAGGTTACTTGATTCTTAAGAGTATTACAATTAATCTTCTGCTCCTTGACACAATAAAATAGTTATACATTGTGACATTCAGATATTCCGGCATTGTGAAATTGCTACTAGACCTTGAATAATCAGGATATCATATCAGATCCTGCTGTCGTTTTATTATCATAGACTTGGTGGGGCACATTGGAATTCGGGCTACTTGATACCACAATTCTTTTTACATTCTAAGATAATCATCAGTTGTGAAAAATAAAAATGGTTTAATGTTCCGAGTTTGAGATTACATTGGAAAATATTACAGCTGTGAGACCATGGAAAGCTCAATCCAGCCAAGGGCCAGCTGTATTCTTCTACGGCCAAAATTCCTTCTTGAGTGCAAGGCATACTGAAGGTGTTACATTTTAAAATGTTTGCAAATTTAAGTTACAGCAAAGACAACAATCTAGAGAAGAAAACTGGGTAGACCTAGTGGAAATTTGTCAGTTTTTACCAAATTCCTTTACTTGCCACAGTTTCTTGTTTGCATTAAAAATGAGTTTTCCTAGGTCCAAATAAGCAAGATGTAAAAGTTAAAACTTTTCACTGTCTTCTTTTCCTCTCTTCTGTTACTCTTGGAGGCATGGACCAATACTGCTCATCGGGATGAGACGAACACAAAGCAATTGATAGCATTCACTTTTGAAACAGTTTGTCTAGAGTCAGGCTGGGCTCATATGGCACTATTCCCAATGTTAGGGTACGTTTTTTCACTGTACCTAGACAGTTACCGTGATGTAGCCGGTTTTTAATAGAACAAATGTAGTACTATTTAAATTATGTTTGCTCTCTTTGTCAAATGAAGCGCCGACAAAGAGAGGAAATATAATGAAAAATAGGACTACATTCGTTCTATTGAAGTCTATGGGCTGGTTGCGGCTATGACGCGAATACCGTCAGGGATACATTTTTGCATGGTATCCTGACAGATACTTGCAATGAAGGGAATAACAATATGTAAACTCAGCCTTAGAAAAAAAGTTATACATTTTTTTGTTAAAATAGCACCACTCTTGTCCATGCGCATTGCATCGGATTGTAGCATTTTATTTGAATGGGCCTGAGTTGAAATACAAAGAACAGACTATGGACAAGAGTGGCATTCTTTTTCTTTTTTTGTTCTAAACCTGGACAAAATATCAAAATATAGCAGAAAGAGATGAAAGTGGATCTACATTATCAAATAATGCTTGTCCACGCCCTCGTCATCTCACGCCTAGACTATTGCAATATCCTTCTCTGTGGCCTGCCATTTAGCACCCTTGCTCCCTTCAAATCTATCCTTAACTCTGCCGCCCGTCTCATTCACCTATCTCCTCGCTACTCCTCTTCCTCTCCCCTTTGCCAATCCCTTCACTGGCTAACAGACAGCTCCTGTAATGATCTGGTAGAGCACTAAGTAATTGCCTATTCACAGAGAGAACTGTGCAGCCATACAGTTACAGCTGCATAGTCCTCTCCATCAGCACTCACATCTATGATTAGTGCTGGGAGGAAAAAGGAAGTGACAGCCAGGACAATGCTGGAGCCTAGAGAGGTGAATAACCACTGACCACTGTATGTAGCATTCCACTAACATAGTTACATATAGTTATAAAGTTACATAGTTTGTAAGGCCGAAAAAGACAGAGGTCAATCCAGTTCAGTGTATTGTGTTATAGTATTAATCCAGAGGAAGGCAAAAACTCACATGATGTAGAAGCCAATTGTTCTCATTATAGGGGAAAAATTCCCTCCGGACTCCAATCTGGTAATCAGAATAATCCCTGGATCAAGGACCCTTCTCCAGAATCCTAATCACTATAACTTGTTATATTATTATGCTCTAGAAATGTATCCAGACCCTTTTTGAACTTTGTTAGAGAATTCACCATGACAAGTTCCTCTGGCAGAGAGTACCACATTCTCACTGCTCTTACTGTAAAGAACCCCTTTCTATGTTTATGTAGAAACCTTCTTTAATCCAGATGTAGAGGCCACCCCCTTATTCTGGATACAGTCAATGGTATAAATAGATCTTAGTAGAGATTTCTATATTGAACTTTTTTATATTTGTTACTTTCATTGCCCACTTTTGAACCTGTTCAAGCTCTACAATGTCTTTCCTGTGCACTGGTGCCCAAAATTGTACATAATATTCCACGTGTGGTCTGTCCAGTGACTTGTATAATGGGAGAATGATGTTTTTATCTATGCCCCTTTTAATACACCCCATGATCCTGTTTGTCTTGGCAGTTGCTGCCTGACACTGGTTGAAACAATTAAGTTTACTGTCCACCAGGATTCCCAAGTCCTTCTCCATGTCACTTTTACCCAGCGTTTTTCCATTTGACAAATAATCATGGAATGATTATCTGTGTTAAACCACATCTGCCATTTCTCTGCCCAGGCCTCCAACTTATCCAGATCCTTTTGTAATAAAACATTATCCTCTATTGTGTTTATTATTTTATGGAGCTTAATATTATCTGCAAAGGTTGATATTATACAGTGAAATACTTCTGTAAGTCACATTTGAATATTTTAAAGAGAAAAGTGACCAAAACTGACCCCAGTGGTACCCCACGAGTAACAGGGATCCAGTCTGAGTATGTACCATTAATCACCACCCTTTGTTTTCTATCATTGAGCCAGGGATCCTTACTTTAAACTCTATATTTCCCTAGACCATCAGGGACTCTTACATTAACAGTGCCCTAGACCATACGGGATTCTTCTGTTAACCACTTCACTGCCCTGGACTACCATGGATCTGTGAACTGACCCTTTCATTGTCCTCTACCAAGGATCTTACAATAACTCATTAAATGCTTTAGACCACCTATGATTCTTACATTAATCTCTACACTGCTCTAGACCACCAGATACTAATTAATTAACCCTTACACTGTTGTTAAAACTGGGGACAAACAGAATTCTTACCATGTGCTCCTGAATGCAATTGTAACTGTGTCCTTAGGATTCACATACAATTGAATAATCAGATAATGCTGTCATAAGTGCTCCTGAAATACAGTGGGTTATAAAAGTATACATTGAACTGTTGCTCATTTTAAACCCCTTTCTGCCTCAGCCAGTTTTGGCCTTCCTGACAGAGCTAAATTTTTTAAATCTGACATGTGACAATTTATGTGAGAATAACTTTTTGATGCTTTTACCTGTCCATGTGATTCGGAGATTGTCTTCTTGTGACACATTGTGCTTTATGATAGTAAGAAATTTTGAACCATAAAATCCTTGTTTATATGTGAAAAATATCAAAATATCCTGAAAATTTGGAAAAATGTGTCATGTTCAAAGTTCAAAAATGTTTGCGTGTAAGACAGTTATTCCTCTCAAAATAGTTTATAACTAGAATCTACCATATGTCTACTGTAGGCTGGCTTAATTTTTTTATGAGATTAGCGGGCTTACAAATTTAGTAGTAATTTTTCACATTTTCCAAAAAGTTTGCAACATAGAATTTTTTAGGGACCAGTCAAGTTCTGATGTTGCTTTTATGTGCCTTTATGTTTGATACCCCCATAAATGACTCAATCTAAGAAACTACACCCCTTAAAATATTTAAAACAGCATTTAGGAAGTTTGTTAACCCATCAGGTATTTTACAGAAATTAAAGCGAAGTGAAGGTGACATTTCAAAATTTCACTTTTTTTTGCAGATTTTCAATTTTTATCAATTTTTTACTGGAACACAGTTGATGTGACCAGGTAAATGAAACTTAACACTGATTCCCAGATTATGCCATTTTCAGAGACATCTCATATGGGGTCCTAGTGCACTATTTGGCTGAACCACAAGCCTTAGAGTAGGAGGAGCACCTACCGGACTTTGGGGTCTCATTTTCAATGTGATTTTATTTCGGTGCCATTACAGGTTTGCAGACATCCTAAGGTGCTAAAACTTAATAAACACCCCTAAAAAGACCCCATATTGGAAACTAGACCCCTTAAAGGGGTTTTATCATTTCATTAAATGGTCTTCAGAATAAGGGGACAGTGAAAACAAGCAACTTTGCAATTGGATGTCATTAGCAAAGCTGTCTGTATTCACAGTATTCCTTATCTTTGTGTTTTTGTTTACATGATATCCAGTGCTGGTCGAATCCCTCCGGATCCCTTCTCCTTTGCATTTCACTAGCTGAGAGCTCATTTACATTCTGTACAGCCCCCCCACCCCACCCCCTGTCGATTCACGGAGCTGTGTCTGTCACTCAGAGTAAGGGACCGTCACATTTTCATTTTATACAGGCAGAAGAAACAGAATTACACAATCAGGAAATAGCACAATTTGTGTCGATCCCTGCCTGACTCAGAGTTAGGGGGCCGTAGCATTTTCTCTCTCCACACCCAAACAGAAACAGACTGCAAAATGATTCTACAATGAGAAAAACATAACAGTTTTGTCCCGGTGCCTAACTCTCTTGCATAAAAAACGAGAACTGTGCCGTTTCATAGAGCTGGAGATCACTGCTTCAGTTGCTCAGTCAAGATTGAATGCCCGCCTTGGTATGTATACAGCCTTACCAAATAAAACTGCAGGAAGAACACAGTGACTGTTGGACTCAGAGAGGGGGGGGGAGGGGAGTCTCCGGGAGCCAGCATGCACAGTGAAGGGGGATGATGTCACCCAGCTGGGAGGGAAGAAACGCCAATGCATCTCCAGAGTTGAGAAGCTGAGAGCAGTGTGAATCAGCCGAACTAAGGAAGCGATACATCCCCTTTAAGGAATATATTCAGGGATGCCGTAAGTGTATCGACCCACAGGTGTTTCACAGATTTTTTTAACATTAGGCAGTAAAAAAGAAAAAAAAAATTTCAATCAATCTGCAATTTTAGCTGAAAGGGTTTCATTTTTACAAGGAATCCTGGAAAAAAGGCATCCCAAATTTTGGTGCACAATTTCTTCTAAGTTCGGCAATACCCTATATGTGGGTGTAAAATGCTGTTTGGGTGCATGTCAGGGTGTACAAGGGAGGCAGTGCTATTTGGCTTTTGGAACATAGGTTTTGGTGGGTGCCATGTCGCATTTGCATAGTCCCTAAAGTACCAGAACAGGTGAAACCTTCCAGAAGTCACCTCATTTTGAATTCAACACCTCTGATGGATTTCATCTAGGAGTGTATTGTGCATATTGGGCGCACAGGTGTTCCTTAGTTTTTTTAGCAATGGGCCATGAAAATGGGGCGAAAAGAACGCAGTTCCGCCATTGTTTTTTTGGCTTCAAATTTACAGCGTTCACCCTGCGGCGTAAGTGGTGTGATAACTTTACCATGTGGGTCCGTACAATTGCAATGATATAAATTTTATGTAGTGTTTTTTATGTTTTATTACTTTTAGACAATAGAAATGCGTTTATAAAAATTAAGTTTTTATGTCTTCATAGTCTGCTAGCCATAAGTTTTCTATTTCTTTGTATACAGAGCTGAGTATGGGCTTGTTTTTTGTGGAATTAGTTGATGTTTTTATTGGTACCATTATGGGATGCATATGACGCTCTGATCACTTTTTATTAAGGTTTTTGAGAGGCATTTTAAATAAAATACAGCAATTCTTGTAGGGTTTTTTATTTTTATTTTTTACAGTGGACACCGTGCATTATAAATTACATGCTAGCTTTACTTAGCAGATCGATATGATTACAGTGATACCCAATTTGTATTTTTTTATGTTTTACTAATTTTACACAAAAAACCCTTTTAATCAAAAAGGAAAAAAAGTGTTTTTATTGTGTAAAACAATATTTATGCATTGCTATGCATTGCTATATTCTGATAGCCACAACTTGTTTATTTTTCCATATACAGAACTGTGTAAGGGCTTTTTTTTGCGGGATGAACTGATGCTGTAAATGATAACACTTTGGTGTTTATATGAGTTTTTGATTGCTTTTTATTCCATTTTATGTGCTGCAGGATGAACGAAAATCACAATTCTGTATTTTTTTTTTATTTTTATGGCGTTCACCATGCGTTAATAAATGTGACAGATTTATAGGGTAGGTTGTTACACATGGGCTTAAATATTACAGCCACAAACTTAAATGTATTTTATTAATATATTTTTATATATCCAATTTGCAGATACAGTATCCAAAATTTATATGGATACTGGAGAGAACAGAAAGGCGCACTATTCTAGTGTAGCAAATTAATATATTATTCTCCAAAACACAAATTGGTGCACTCACCTGGAATGGTTGTACAAATTCATGGCACAACACATATATATGTTTAGAAGCTCCCCAAATGTTGGGTCCGGCTGCTGTACTCCTAATTTCTTTCCTCCAGTGGCACAAAGCATCGGGAAGATGAATATAAAATTAATAGAAAATCAAATCTCCTTTGAGGAGTTATCAGCGCCTGCATCTAACTAAAACAACAAAAAAACTGACATAACCATAAAGGTTATTTTTAGAGATGGGCGAATTTTTAAAAAATTCGATTCGCCGACTTCGCCGAATTTTTTGACAAAATTAGTTTCGGTCCGAATTACTTTGGGATGAATCGCATTAAAAAACAGCTATTTCCAGGCTGCACAGAGCCTGCAGGGTGCTGTAGAACGTTGTGCCATGCTTAAATATGCAGAGGGAGCTTGGTTTGGTCTTCATACAATGTTGTGTTTTAGTATGACACGCAGATGACTGCCGCCGCTAATAGAATCGCTTCACTCTAAAATTCCCTGGGCACTTAAGAGGGCAAAACTGACCAAAAAACTGTAGTGGGAATGTAGCCTGATAAAGTCATGGCAGCACCGGCTGGAAAAAAACAAGCTGAGGGCTCAGGTGGCAACATCAGTGACAGAGTGTGGAGATGACGGCGGCAGCCACAGCAGCATGAGGTCAGAGAGTGGCACAATGACATTCTGGAGTTGGCAAAAAAAACAGGAGAGTACGGGCCACAAAGTAGTGCACAATGACACTGGTGTGGAGGGCACAGCAGCAGCCACAGGAGCAGCATGAGGTCAAACAGTGGTACAATGACAGAGTGTGGAGGGCACGGCAGGAGCAACAGCAGCAGCATGAGGTCAGACAGTGGCACAATGACATTCTGGAGGTGGCACAAACAGGAGTAGGCCACAGAGTGGCACAATGACAGAGTGTGGAGGTCACGGTAGGAGCAACAGCAGCAGCATGAGGTCAGACAGTGGCACAATGACATTCTGGAGGTGGCAAAAACAGGAGTAGGCCACAAAGTGGCACAATGACACAGTGTGGAGGGCATGGCAGCAGCCACAGGAGCAGCATGAGGTCAGACAGTGGAACAATGACACAGTGTGGAGGGCACGGCAGGAGCAACAGCAGCAGCATGAGGTCAGACAGTGGAACAATGACATTCTGGAGGTGGCAAAAACAGCAGTAGGCCACAGAGTGGCACAATCACAGAGAGTGGAGGTGACAGCAGGAGCGACAGCATGAGGACAGAAAGTGGCACAATGACAGGGTGTGGAGGTGATCGCAGCAGCAACAACAGCAGCAGCAGCAGAGTGAAGAGTGCCAATGACACAGTGTGGATGTCACGGTCCACAACATGCGAGCACAGAGGCATGAGTCATAGAGTGGGCCAGTGACAGAGTGTGGAGGTGGGTGGCAATACCAGTCCCTGGTAAAGATGTTGGTGGCATGATGGAGCAACTGTCAGCAGATGTGTGGCATCAGGCGGGTGGCGGCATCAGAATAGCGGCTGAGGCAGGTAGTTTGAACCCAGACTCATTTCTCACAGTTTGGGTGAGGTGTCATGGCTGATATAATCTGACGCCTAAGGCATTGGTGTGTGGAAATCCTGGCCGATCCACGCCTGATTCATCTTGACAAAGGTCAGTCGTTCCATATTTCCCGTGGACAAGCGGGTTCTCCTTGGGGTAACGATGGCCCCCGTCGCACTACTGGCTGGGCAGGACAGCTTCTCCACTGCAAACTCGGCAAGTTGCGGCCACACATCCAGTTTGGCTCCACAGTAGTCCAGCAGATCTTCTAACTGGGGTGGCAGAGTGCTGTCCAAGTAGGCCACCACCTGTTGGTTCAGGGTCTGCTCGAGGTCCTGCTGCTGCTGCTGCTGCTGGCAACTTCCCTCCTCACTAGACGGGTGAAGGAAGCTGCTGATGGAGCTGGTACTGCTCCTACCCCCCACCTTCTCCCAGCAGCCACGGCAGTAGTAAGTGAGCGCTGAGGAACCCCCCAGTCAGACCTGGCAGAGGAGGGACGATGCCGCACATAGGCAGTGGCCGACTGACTACGGAGGATTTCTCTATAGTATTTCAGTTTGTCCTCCCTCTCAGCAGCTGGGAAAAAGGCTCCCATTTGGACGGTAGCAAGGGTCCAATGGGTGGAGACCCAGAAGTCATCCTCTGCCAGATGGTGACTATTCGGCTGTCACTAGCCAGGCAAATTAGCATGCTGCGGGCCATCTGCACAAGGACTCCGCGGGGCTCCCTGCCTCCATCACCACTTATACTGCCACGGTGCTTGCGGGTCTCTCCTGTTTCCTCTCCCCATCCCCCTCCTCCAGTCTCCTGCCCCTCCCTCCTTCACCTTAGAAAAAATCCCCTCATTTCCCAGACAATGCTTTGCCCCAAATTTCCCTCCTCCTCCTCCTCCTTCACCCCCACTGGACTCATGGGCCGGCAGATTAGTCGCCACGTCCCAGTCCCCTGCCCAGACAGATTTTTCAGCACCCGTTCCGGGAAACATGAAGCGTGGAATGACGTTATTCATCCTGTATTTTCTGGCGACTGACAAATAACTGGCCTCCTCGAATGGCTCAACAAAGGGCAGGTGTCACGCATGAGCTGCCACTGGCTACATCAAAGTTACAAGGGAAGTACTCCTGTCCGCCTGAGCATCAAAAAATCGTTAATGGCCTTTCTCTGTTCATACAGTCGATCCAACATGTGCAGGCTGGAATTCCAATGGGTGGAAACATCACATATCAGTGTGTGTTGGGGGAGTGGATGAAGTGCATGCACAGTTTCCTGGCCATTTTCAGAATCTTCTGAAGATCGGTGGAAGACTTCAGGAACCTTTTCACAACCAGACTGAACACATGCCCATGGCAGGGCCATGGACCTCCCTCCTCGGTGCAGGCGGACATCATGTTCCTCCCATTGCCCGTCACCATGGTTCCGTTTTTGCAATTGGCGCGGAGAAAGCCACACATCGATTTCTGCTGCATGCGCGGACCCAGTTCCTCCCTGTGGTGACTCGTTCGCCGAGGCAAGCCAGGTGTAGAAACTGCGTGACACCGCTGTGCCCTACACATGTGGTATGATGGAGAAAGTACTTGTGGAGGCTGGAGAGGTGGTGGAGGAGGGGACAATTGGCGCAGGAGCCGCATTTTTTGACAACGTGGGGGAGAAAGCGGCGTCTCCTGTCCAAGTTGTTTGGTGTGCCTGGACAGAAGCACATTCACCCAGTGGGTCAGAAAGGACATGTACTGGCCCTGACCGTAGTTACAGCTCCACACGTCCGCGCTGCGGCACCTTGGAACAAACTGATAAGCTGAAGGACTGGCCCACCTTCTGTTCACATTTTTATGAAGTGCTGGTCCCGCCTTTTTGGAAAAAAAATTAGGCTTGGAACTCTCCACCTCGGCCGGCACAGGCCATTAATCTCGGGAACGGTGCAGAGCCCCACCATTTGGAAAGGGGGGGACGCAGTACCAACACTTGGACAGGAGCACGGTCAGCTTCTGCACCTTAGGATGGTTGGACGCATACTGTTGTCCCCTTTGCAATTGCCTCGTTAAAGACTGCTGGCACCATGAGTAGCGAGGAGGGAGGAGCATCTGGACCGGGGGATGATGGCAAAGAGAAACAGCTCCCTTCTGCAGAAGTGGTGAGCCTTGATGCCTGCAAATGGCATGAGTTGCCACTGGGCGTGCTGCTGCTGCCGGCGGCGCCGCGGGCAGGATGGTCCACCACATCTGAGCCACGTTCTCCCAGGCACGGATTGGTGAACTGCATGTGTTGACGCAGGGCCGTGTGCCAATGTCTAGCTCCCTGGCCACGCTTCACTTTTGCACACTGATTCTACCTATTACCATAGTTTCGGTCTCCTGGTGTTTAGCAAAGAAACTGCCACACCGCCGATTAGCTGATTTTACCGCCACGTCTCGCATATCTGTGTGACTTACTACCGTCGCTGCCTCGTGAGCCCCTGTGCCGCAACTTTCTTGGACCTGGAAAGCGGGTTTTTCTTACCCCGTGGCCTCGCTTGTTTCCTGATCTTCACACTGGCTGCTACCCTGCTGGACTCACGGCCACAGAACCCACTTTTTGGACTGCGCCGCTGCCCTGACGCGCTTGATGACTCGCCCCTCTTCTCCTGATGATGATGATGCTCTTGCTTCTCCGGGGGGCTCCCAAGTCGCACGGTAGGGTACATCATCATTGATGAATGTTTCATAGTTCATGCTGTCTCATCACCGGTTTGGTATGCAGAGGCTCGATCCTCACAACAAGACTCCATGCCACTCTCCACATCTTTACTTTGCCGCTAACTGCAAGAAGTGGGGATTTTGGCACCATTCTTCGCTGACCATGTAGCTTGCTGACTGTCCTCCTCAAAGTGATTATCCTCACTGTATAGTGGCACTGAGCCCAGTCCTCATCGATAGATCTCTGGTGAGGGAACTGGATGGGGATCAAAGGCGGGTTGAGGACTGGTGAGGGCGCGACCCGCCTACCGGGCCCATGCCACTAAGGGTTTGTGTCTGACGTTTCCCACCGACTCTTGGCTGGGTTTGTCAGATGTCATCTGGGAGGAAGTGGATGACATAGTTCAACCAATTAAGATTCCATTGGGTTGCTGATAACAACACACGGCCGCTGATGAACGGCAGTTGTAGTTCTGGCCTCACCGTGTGACCCTAGCTTGCGACGTCCCCTTACTGTTGCCTGCGACCTGGGCTGCTCCAGTAGTTGGTTTGTTGCAACTACACCTCTAGGCATGTGGGAAAGCTGCCACCCTCTCTTGTCTGACATACTGTTTGTTCAAAAATTTACAGGACTATGTTTAACTTGAAGATACTCTGCATATGATAATACACACCCTGTTTATTTGACTCAAATGATACCCTCTACAAGCTTGGGTAAACACTTGGATATAAATTTGCGCTCCATCAAAATGAGCAGGGAAAAAATTTACTTGTTATGTGCGTTTAAAAACTCTGTGTATTTTATTGAATATAAAAGCACAACAGGGCTTAATTAACCTTCGGTTATGAATTAAGCTTCAGCCAAAATTCTTCTTTGGCGGTGAAAATACAACGTTATGTTACTGAGTACATCTGCAGAAAAATATACTTTAGTTAACCTGGATGTTAAATTGCGTAAATGAACTGTGATCTGCCAAATTTAATCAAGCTTTGTAGCGTGTTTAAAACGCTGTATTTTACGAGCACGGGACAACAGAAAAACTCGTAATTAACATGTCGGTTATGATTATGCTACAGCATATATTTTCTTCTTTGGTGGTAAAATGAACGTTTCTTTTTTCTTTTTCTGGACTACAACTGCAGAAAAACTTAATTTACCCATGGATCTAAATGGCGCAAAAGAAATGTGCTGCCAAAAATGACCCAGTGGGTATTTGGATTGTAAAAACACAGTTTCTTTAAATTAATACAACAGCATCATGGCTGTACTTTAGATAATTCATGTGTTACAAGAATGAGAGACAGAATAGCATTAAAATGTATATGCAGCCTGCATTGAGACGCACACTTGTGACTTCATTCCCCAATTACCCACTAAATAATCAAAATTTTAGACGTAAGAGAAGCAGTCTCTGAGGACAAAGCTGTGGACACCCCCTAAAAATATCGCATGTATAAAATATGAGTTCTTTAGTATCAGCATCATATGCAAGACGCAGCAGCACCTTTACCTACTCAGTACGGAGAGCGGTATGAGCCCCAAGCGTTCGCGACCCAACGGACTTATCATAGTGCTGGGGTGTCGTCACAGAATCCCGGCGGTGTCTCTGATTGGCTTATTCTTGCCCACATGTATGCAGGCTATGCCTTTTTTCCTCCCAGATTTTTGCCCTTGTAACGCACATGTGCTCGCAGCCCTTTTTGTCATTTAAAAAAATTTGCTTCTTCCCGCAAATCACCCAAACTTAAACTCGTTCAGAATCGAAGTTTTTCATATAATTTTAATACGAATTCCACTTCGTTAGAATCGATTAGCCATCTCTAGGTTTTTTAAATAGACAACAGGTATTTATTTTCAAAATTCTATAGAGGTTAAAATATCTACTCTATGCGTTACGCTTGGAATCATGGCATGCTTCCAGGTGTAATGAGTAGAAAACATTCACACAAACTTTAATAGTCCATTCAACAGCGTGGAATTTTTTGCTTAAAAAATTACAAACATCCGTTTGGATACACTTACATGTCAGAACATTAATAATTTTTGGTGATAGAGCAACACGACAAGTAAGCAAATTATTTGTTTAAGTGGGTATGGATATGATTACGGGCTTTTTAATTTTATAACAATTAAAAAACTGAAAAATGTGGCATGCTTGTGTTCAGTTCCCTGTCCTCTGATACACCTAAATAAAATCCAGTGTGACCAATTCCTTTTAGAAGTCACATAATTAATAATAGAGCATCATGAAAATCATTGAACTCACCAGCAAACTAAGGGATAAAGTTGTTGCAAAGTGTATTGCAAGTTTAGGTTTTAAAAAAAATGTCCAAGCTCTGAACATTTCAAGAGGCAGTGTTTAAAGAGGAACCTATGTACATAGGTTAGATCCCCTTGCATGAGCAGCACAAAGCTAGTGTCAGACCTGCTGTTTCAGCACCTGTGTAACCTTATCTTGTATGATTGCCTGTAAGTATTAAGAGTTATTTAATGCTTTATCTGCAGTTTTGACTGAATAAAGAGTCAGTTTCTTTCATACCCCGCCCACCTGCGGATAGCTCCACCTCATAACTGATTAACCTATTACTTTGAATAGGTAGCTACATGTGAATAACTGTCAGTGGGCAGGGCCAGCCTTCAGTGGGTGGGCCAACAACCTTGATCTTGATATAAGATTTGGAAGCAGTAAATCTGTCTAAAATTGCAGCATCTTAAGAACAAAGGGGCACAACGCATGGAAACAGCTGCAAGGGTCTAATACTTGGCTTGTGCATGCTTTCTGCATAGGGGGGCATAACCTATGTGAAGGTTCTCTCTTAAAGGGGTTTTGCCTGATGATAATGTTGATGTGTGGATCTTCCAAAATGGGTATTTATTCACTTTTCTAATATATGTGATTACAAAAAGTGAAGCTCCTCTGAGAGCTACAGCCTTCCTTTCATGCCACTTAGTTACTTAAAAGTTTACATTACTTTGTTGTCTGCATTCTTTTCTGATGCAGGGAGCAGAAGGAGCTGCTAGGGTCTGTGGGTGAAAAAGCAGTGAATCAGCTGTGTCTATGTATATTTACCCCCCCCCAAATAATTTTCACTGGCTGTAATGTAATTATTTCTGTGAACATTGCACACGCTCCCTGCTTCCCGGCTGTGTTCTCGCACCCTCTTCTCCCTTGTGCGGCTTTGTTGCTTTGTTTATAGTCTCTTCTGAGCAGATTAAGAGGTAAAGAAGTCACTTCTTGGCAAAACCCTTTAAGTCTATCATCCATAAAAGAAAGGAGTATAGCTAACTTACCACGACATGGCCACTCACCTAACCTTACAGCCTAGATAAGGAAACTTTCAATTAGAGAGGAGCAGTGTCTACTTTCTAGCAGGAGCGGCAGAGATTCCACAGCTCTGGTTGGGAGAATCTGTCCTTTGCACAACTATTAGTCAGGTTCTACACGAATTATGGCCTTTGTGAAGGACTGGCAAGAAAAAGCATTGTTTGAAGCATCATAAGAAGTCCTGTTTGCTAGTTACATAATGTATGTTGGGCACACAAAAGTAACTTAACTTAGTGGTACTCTCAAACACTATGGGGGCGGTATGAAAATGGTGGCGCTTCGAAAGTTAATGTTTTATCTTTTTCTTCAGTTGGAAAATAGCGCCTGATGTATGGAAGTGTTTTTTGTGCGTTCTAATTGAGTGTCGTACAGTTTCATCGTCAACTCGCCTGTGTGTTTGGCGGCATTGCGGAACTAGGCACTTACTAATGTGCCAAACATCTTTAAAGGGCTATTAGATAGGTGAAATAAGAAAAAAATCATTAGAATAACTTGTCACTGTGAATAGGAGAATCTATGTTAATGCATGTGCTTGGTGGACCAAGGTCCCAGCATTTTTGCGTTGTGCTGGCTCTTGCTGTAGGTAATATAATCAGTAGGTGCAGCAAAAATACATTTCAATTTAATGTATTAAAACTTTTAAATATAAACATTCAGTATAAATCATCAGTAAGAGATGGGCGAATTTCTCAAAAATTCGATTCGGTCACTTCGCCGCCGAATTTCAACAAAAATAATTTCGTCCGAATTTAATACGGCAACGAATCACGTTTAAAAAAGCAGCTATTTCCAGCTGCACAAGAGCCTGCAGGGTGCTGCTGTTGATACGTTTGTGCCATAAATTTAGACAGGAGGGAGCTTGGGTTGTCTTCTACAATGTGTGTTTTTAGTATGTACAGCAGAATGACTGCCGACCGCTGCTTAGAATCGCTTACACTATAAAATTCCCTGGGCACCTTACGGGGTGCAAAACTGACCAAAAACTAACGGGAAGTAGCCTGATAAAAGTCATGCCAGCGAAAGCTGGGAAAAAAAAAAACAAGCTGAGAGCTAACTGGGTGGCAATCATTAGTGACTGAGTGTGGAGGTGACGGCTGGCAGCCACAGCTGCATGAGGTCAGCAGTGGGCACAATGCCTTTTGGACGTGGCAAATATTTAAACACGAGGGAAGCCACTGAGTGGTCACAATGGGTTGGAGAGTGGAGGTCACGGCTGGCAGGCGAGTATGAGGTCAGGCCGTGGCACAATGACATTTGGAGCGGCCAAAACAGTATTAGGCCACAGCTGTGGACAATGATACAGTGTGGAGGTCACGACTGGCAGCAGCATGAGATCAGGCAGTGAAGCACAATGACATTCTGGAGGCGGCACCAAATCAGTATTAGGCCTCAGGTGGCAACAATGATTCAGTGTGGAAGGTTACGACAGCTGCTGAATGAGATATCAGGCAGTCGGACACAAGACATTCTGGAGGGCGGCAAATCAGTATTAGCCATCAGAGTGGCACAATGTTACAGTGGGAGGTACAAGACAGCAGCAGCATGAGTGCAGGCAGTGGCACAATTGACATTCTGGAGGCGGCACAAACAGTAATAGCCAACTGTGTGGCACAATGACACAGTGTGGATGGGTCACGAACAGCAGCAGCATGCAGTTCAGGCAGTGGCACAAATGACATTCTGGAGGTGGCAACAAAACAGAGGAAGCCACAGTTGCTGGCACAATGACTGAGGATCGGAGGTCACGGACGGGCAGCAGCTATGAGGTCAGGCAGTAGTGGCACAATGACACCAGTGTGGTAGGGTCTTGGCAGCAGCCACAGCAGCAGCATGAGGTCAGAACGAGTGGCACAAGGACACAGTGTGGTTGTCAGTGGTAACAGCAACAGCTTGCAGCAGCATGGAGATTCATAGAGTGGCACAATGACAGAGTGTTGTGGTGGGTGGCCATTCCCAGTCCTGGTAAAAGATGGTGGAGGAGATGGGAAACTGGCAGCTGATGTGTGGCTTCAGGCGGGTGGCGGCTTCTAGTATGTGGCTGATGAGGCAGGTGTTTGAACCCGACTGACGCCTAAGGGCTTGGATGTGTGGAAATACTGGCCGATCCAACGCACTATTAATCTTGTCAAATGTCAGTCGTTCACATTTCCCGTGGACAAGTGGGTTCTCTTGGAGGTATAGATGGCCCCGCCCGCAATGAAACACACCGCTTGATTTGCAAACATTATGGCCGGGCAAGGTACAGCTTCTCCATCTGCAAACTCGCAAGTTGCGGCCACACATCCAGTTTGGCTGTCAGTAGTCCAGCGATTTATAATGAGGTGGCAGTGTGCTGTACAAGTAGGTCTCCAAACTGTGGTTCATGGACCAGCTCACGGTCTGCTGCTGACTGCTAGGCGACAACACTGCCCCTCAACTCTTGGCGGGTGAAGGAAGGCTGCTAATCAGTGACTCCAAGACTTAGGTTATGATGATTGTTAGAGATAAGTACGATACTACCCCCCACACCTTCCCAGCTGCTGCGCAGTAGTACAGTGAGCCGCTGAGATCCCCACGGTCTGACCTGTAGAGGAGGGACGAGCATGCCGACATAGGAGCGGCCAATGATATCGGAGGTTTCCTATAGTATTGTGTTTGTTCTTCCCTCTATATTGTGGGAAAAAGGCTCCCATTTGGCCGGCTTAGTCGAGGGTCCAATAGGGTGGTGAGCCAGAGTCATCCCTCTGCCAGGCTGCTGACTATTCGGCTGTCACCTAGCCAGGCAAATAAGCATGCTGCGGGCACCGGCACAGTGAATCGATGGGGCTCCTGCCTCCATTTACACCATGTATATGACACGGTGCTGGGGGTCATCTGCCTGTCTCTCTCATCTCATCTACATCATCCAGCTGCTTCTGCTCCTCTCTCTCTTGTCACTGGGTTGAAATCCACACATTTCAACAGACAATGCTTTGCTCCAAATTTCCTCCTCCCTACCTCTTCCATTTCAGTCCCCACCGGACTCATGTGGCACGTGATGTAGTAGACCTCCGCTCTCTAGTCCCTGACCCAGACAAGATTTTTCAGCATCTGTTCCAGGACATGAAGCAGTGGAATGACGTTATTCATCCATAGTCTGGCGACTGACAAATAAGTCGCCTATCGTGAATGGCCTCAAGAAACGGCAGGGTGTCACGCTGAGTGCCACTGGCTGTCATCAAAAGTTACACAGGGGAGTACTTCTGTCTGCCTGGTTCATCAAAAAGTCGCTTTTATTGGGCCTGTCTCTGTTCATACAGTCGGTCCAACATGTGCAGGCTGTGGAATTACAAACGGGCAGGAAAAATCGCTTATCAGCGGTGGGTTGGGGTGAAGTATCGGCCGTTCTGCGTGCAACTCGTGGTAGTGTGTTTTTGGCTTTGTACGAATGGATAAAGTGCATGTCACAGTTTCTGGCATTTTTCAGAATATTCTGAGGTTCGGCTGGAAGACTTCAGGAAACTTTTACAACCAGTTTGAACATTTGCGCATTCAGGGCGCATGGACATCACTCCTCGGGGCCGCGCGGACACCATGTTTCCATCCCATGTCCGTTCACCATGGTTCCGATTTGAGTTGGCGCAGGAGAAGAAAGCCAACATCGATTTCGTGCATGCAGGAGCGAGCAGTTCCTCCCCTGTTTGACTTCGCGTTCGCCGGGCAAGCAGGTGTAGAAATGCGTGACACCGCTGTACCCTACACTGTGGTATGATGGAGCATTACTTGTGGAGGATGAGATGGTGGTGTTGGTTGGAGGAGGATGGAGGCGGTCATTGGCGCAGGTGCCGACATTTTTTGGAATCGTGGAGGAGGAAAAGCGGCGTCTATGTCCAGTTGTTGGTGTGCCTGGGCCGGAAGCACATTTCCCAGTGGGCGTTTAAAGGCACATGTAATGGCCCTGACCGTAGTTAAGCTCCAGACGTCCAGCGCTGCCGTGCACCTTGGAACAAATCCGATAGCTCAAGGGACTGACCCAACTTTGTTTACATATTTATGAAGTGCTGGTACTGCCTTTTTGGAAAAGAAATTACGGATTCGGAAACTCTCCACTCGGCTGGACATGCCATTCGTTTCTGAATGGTGATGAGCTCCAACCTTTGGAAAGGGTAGCGAATGCAATTCCAACAACTTGAGACAGGTGCACGGTCTGCTGCTGGCACCTTAGGGTTGGGTGTTGGAAGACATACTGTTGTCTTTTGCACGCCTAGGATGAAGACTGCTGGCGCAATGAGTAGCGAGAGCAGGAGCATCTGGACCGGCAGATGTTGTCAAAGAGAAACAGCTCCCCTTCTGCAGAGGTGGTTGGAGCTTGAAATGGATGCAATAGGCATGGAGACAGGGGTGCTGCTGTGCTTTGCTGACTGCAGGCGCAGCGATGGATCCACCAACATCTGAGCCACGGTTTTGCCTGGCACCGGATGGTGACGCTTGCATGTGTTGAGCGGGCCGTGGTGCCATCGTTAGCTCCTGGCCACGCTTCACTTTCTGCCCACTGATTCTACATATTAATATTCGGCTCCTCCGGTTGTCTTAGCAAAGAACTGCCACACGAATTGTAATCGGATTTTACGACACGCTCAGAACTGAGTGATCTATACAGCCGCTGGCTCTCTGAGCCATGTGCGCTACTTCTTGGACCTGCGGAAGCGGATTTTTTCTCGTGGCGCTTGGCTCCGACCTAAAACTGCTGTTTCCCTGATCTAGCCCACACAAACCACATGCTGGATGCGCCGCTTCCTGACGCCCTCTTATCCTGACGATGATGAAGCCTAGCCTCAACCGGTACCAAGTGCGGTCGGCTCTTATTCATCTTTCTATTTGTGTATTCTTAGTCACTGCTGTCCTCTATCTCGGTCTTGGTATGCCGGACGATGACCTTTCACAACTGACACTCCCATGCACGTCCACATCTTTACTGTGCCGCCTTCATTGCTAGATGCAGGGGATATTGCCCCATTTCTTCGCTGCAAGTAGCTGCATGAACTGCCACTCCTCAAATTGTTCATCTTCGCTAGTCTAGTGGCACTGTGCCCTGACTACATAGTTAGATTATGGCTGGGAACCGGAACTGGGAAGAGGCGGGTTGAGGACTGGCTGAGGGGCCGCTGACCCGATCCGGGCCTGCCTAACTTTGGGTTGTGTCTGGCGTTTTTCACCGATCTTGGCTGGGGTCGTCAGAGGTCAACTGGGAGGAAGAGGAGGACCTAGCGTCAACACATTCATGAACCATTGGGTTGTGAACAAACACACGGCGCTAGATGGACAGCAGCAGAGTTGTGGAATCACCGAGTGACCCCTGTTCCGGACGTCCCCTTTGCTTGTGCTCGGACCTGGGCTGTTCCAGGTCTGTACTGTGCCACTGACACTCGCAGGTGCAGAAGCCTGCACCTCTCTGTTCTGACATTACTGTGTGGTTCTAAAATGTACAGACATGTTTTGATGATGATATCTGTATATGTACTATACATCCCTGTTTCATGATCCAATAATGAAACTAGTTACATGCTTGGGTAACCCTTGTATATATATTGCGATCCACAAATGGCCAGGGAAATAATGTTTTCTTGTATTGTTTGCGGTTTTTTAAACTCACTGTGTGTTTTACTAAATGTAAAAGCACAACAGGATTAATTAACCTTGGAAATGAATCTAGGACTTCTGGTAATATTTATATATTTTGGCGTTGAAAATGAGGTTTATGTTTGTCAGCACACCAGCAAAACAACGCTTAATTAACCTGGATTGCAAATTGCAACCAAAGAATTAGCCAGCACAAAAATTGTTTGCTTTGTTGACGTGTTACTATTGCGTGTTTTCTACGACCACACAACAGGTTACAAGTTGTAGATTAACCTTTTGCTGTTGTGTTGAATTAGGTACAGGAAAAATTTATTTATTTTGGCGTTGAATAAAAGGACGGTTTCTTGGGGTCAGCAAACAGCAAAACATCGCTTATAATTAACCCGACTGGATGTAAATTGCGCAATAGATTGAGCAGCCAATTATGAAGTGGTATTTGTATTGTACAAAGACGCTGTTTCTTTAAATGAATTCACAGGGGAACTGGCTTAGATCCCACATTGGATATTGAATGTATATGCTCAGCTGCAGTGGAACCGCACACTGGGATTTCAGATCCAATACCAAAAAAATTAGATATAGAACCATTAAGAGATAAGCTGTCTCGGAGGACAAGTGAGACACCCCACAGTAAATCGCTATATAGTAAATCATTTCTTCAGTATAGAGCATCGATTCAAGCCGACGTTGGGCCTGCTTCATTCCATGATGAGCACTGTTGGAGGGGTGTGGGCTCCCTGCGTCGGACCGGAATTATATTGTGCGGGGTGACGTCTCTGAATCCACGCGGTCTCTGATTGGCTTCTCCGTGCACTTGTTCATGCAGGCTATGCCCTTCTTCCTCCCAGTGTGTTTTTGCCCATGTTGCGCCCATGTGCTCGACAGCCATTTTATCAATCAAAGCATCACTTCGTTCACACCGAAGTACACCCAAACTTCGACCTTATGTTCCGAGCCGATAGTTTTCATTAAATATTAGACGTATTCACACTTCATTAGTAATCAAATCGCCCATCTCTAATCATCAGTGGCTTATGTATTGTAAATATTATTTTAAGATTTTTAGGTGAGTTAATATACTTTTATTGGATGATTTTTCTATATTTTGGGGACTTTATATATTTGTAGATAAATTTTATATGATCACATTTTTTCAAATTTTATTAATTCATTTTTATACAGTTTGATATTTATCCTAAATTCCTTTTTATTAGTGAATGTTTAAGGTGGGAGGAACTATTGCCATTTTGACCCCTAATTAGAATATTTCTAGATCACTAGACTCTCGGCTATGACAGACAACATTGACATAGGTTGCCTGTCGGAGCAGTCAATGCGTCTCGCTTTGCGACCTGCATTTATTACGTGCTTCGACGTTTCATGTAATCTGGCATGATCACTCGCCCCATCAGAACGCCTCCTCTGTTAGGTGCAATTTGAAAGGCGAAGCTTTCACTATTCGCCTAACAATAGGGTAGGATATGCGTCCGACAGCGGAGGCGGCACAGTGAGGGCTTTATATGCCGAAAGTGTTGAAAACTCTGTTTCATACTTGCCCCCCGGTGTGTGATGGAATAGCAACCTGCACATCACCTGAACACACCATCCAACATGAAGCATAGTATTGGCAGCATCTCGTTGTGGGGGGGACTTTGCTCTTAGCAGTGATTGGAAGCTGGGCCGAGTTGAATTGATGATGGATGGAGACTAATACAGAAAAATCCTGGAGGAAAAATTCTTTGAGGCTGCTAAAAGACGTGTAACTGGGCCTCTGGTTCATCTTTCCAGCAGAACAAAGACCCTAAATCATACAGCCAAAGTACTAGGAAACGGTTTTTAAATCAAAGCATATTCATGTTCAAATGTCTCAGTCACAGTCCAGACCTAAATCCCATTGAGAATCTGTGACAGGACTTGAAAATTACTGTTCACAAACGTTTGTCAACTAATTTGACTGAGCTACAGCTATTTTGGGCAAAAATTTCAATTCCAGCCAGCTTAGATGTGCAAATTTTAAGAATTTCAATACAGAAGCAGCTGTCATTTGCTGATGAAGGATGGTCTAAAGAGTATACACTTAGGAGGGTGAATATCTATGCCCACCACCCTTCACAGTTTTTTTAATTGGAAAATAATTGGAAAAGCAGGTATCATTTTCTTTACACTTCATTGATACTTGCTGCTTTGTGTTGCAACTCTGATCATATAAATATATCTATTAAAATGCATTTAGGTTTGTGGCTGTATTGTTTAAAAATGAGAAATAGTTAAAGGGGTATGAATACTTTTACCAAGCCACTGTAAACCTCTCATGGAAGGCTACGACATAGTAAAGAGTGTGGTTTATTGAGTGGATATATTGCCAGGAGGGTCATTACTGACAACATTGAACAGATAAGCACAACTGTGTGTGGTATCGCGATGAGTAACATCCTCATTCTGGTATGATGGGTAAGGAAACTAATGATTGGCTTTACTGGGGATAGCACAAGTGATTATCTGTCCATATAGGACAGTTAGCATACACAGCGAAGGGCTCATGAGCCCAGGAGTCAGTTTCCCATCCCCCCTCTCGCATTTACAGCAAAATTTAAATTTCACTCTATTTACAACGTCCATGGGAAAGTTCTGACCACCTCTCTATTCGGAACGGTGAGGTCTCGGAGATAGGTGCGGGTCCCAGAGGTTGGACCCATGCCTATCAGACATTGATGGCCTATCCTAGCGATATGCTATTACTGTCTGTAGTGAGAAAAAATCCCTTTATTTTTTTTAAACAGCAAAAGTTAAGTTGTGTAATTGTGTCCCTTTTCAGTCACGGACATTTATATATAGGCGAGTTTGAGAGTAACAGGGGGCGAGGCATAATAGTGGCGGTTTTTTGGCCTGTTAATATTTATTTTATTATATTTTTTTATTTTTGTTGTGTGATAATGTTACCTTGTTTTACATACTATGCCCCCATAAAGTCAAAAAAGACCTCTGTGGGGCATTTTTATGTCACTTTTTTGTATTACTATGTTAAATATGGTGTCTTTACTTAAGCCCCATTTATAGGATGTATTAGTCCCTTGCAACAACTCGACTGATCTGCGGTTGCTGTTTAGCACATTCGCCATCTTTTCAGTCATTATGGGGCCCCCGGGCATATCAAGTTGCTGTGGGAATGCCATATACATGACATCACACTAGCGTTGCACCTACTATCAACCTCCAAGCTCACCATATTATCACGTCCCTTTATGTTGTACAAGCAGCAGCTACCAGTGTGATTTGCCTTTGGCTCCCCTTCTTCATGCCATGGTTTTTCAACTTTGGCTACACCATAAAAACACCATATTAATTAATTTATTGCAAAGCTGACAAGGATCAGGGTTTGTTTATTGTATTCTGAGACAACATACACACAGGGGCCCGGTATTCTTGTGGGGCCAGGGTAAACTGTCTAGGTGACCCAGTGGAATAGATGGCCTGTGATATAGGCACAAGCAAGCTCAATTGTCAACAGTCTTGGCAGTCACATGACCCGGGGCCGGGAAAGGGCTGACCGGCTTCCCCCTGTTGGGTATACATGCTCTTGAAGCTATATTTTCACCCCACCGGCCACTTTATTGGGAAAACCCTGTGAAAGGGGTTTGGGAAAAAACCCCTTTTGCCCTTAAACCCCTCTTTCTGTGGCTAGATTCAACAAGGGGGGGGGAAGCTTCCTCAAGTTTTTGGGCCCATTTTGCTTTGGGGGCACACCAGTTCCCGCAGATTTGTGGGCTGCACACCCCATGAGAAAACCCCCGTTCCCCACACCAAAAAGAGCTCTTTTGGATTGAGATCGGTGACTGTGGGGGCCCTTTGAGTACAGTGAATCATTGCATTTAAAAAACCCAGCTGAGATATTCCAGCTTTTTTCATGGCGCATTATCCCGCAAAGTGATCAAATGTTGGGTAATTTTGGTCATAAAGGGATGGAATGGTCAGCAACAATATCGGTAGGCTGTGGCGTGCAACGATGCTCAATTGTACCAAGGGGCCCAAAGATCCCAAAAAAATATTCCCCCACCATGACACCACCACCACCACCCTGAACCTTTTGATACAAGGCGGAGGGATCCATGTTTTCATTTGTTGACCCCCAAATTCGACCCAAACCATCCGAATGTCCACAAAATCGAACTCATCGACCAGGCAACTTTTTCAATCTTTACTGCCCAAATTTTTGATGAGTTGGGGAAAATTTGGGGAGCCTCATTTCCTTTTCTTAGCTGAAAGGGGGGGCCCCGGGGTTCTTCTGTCTGTGCCCACTACCTCAAAGTTCGCCGTACTGTCGTTAGAGATGCCTTCTCCCACCTTGGTTTAACGGGTGCTTTTTGAGTCACGTTCCCTTTTCTATCAGCTCAACCAGTCTGCCCATTCCCCTTTTAAAATTTTGGCATCAAAAGGCTTTCCCGCCCACAGGACTCCCGCTCATGGATTTTTTTTCTTTTTGGGACCCTTCCCCTTAAACCCTAGGATGGTTGTGCGTGAAAATCCCGGGGGAGATACATTTTTCTAAAAATACCGACCACCTTCTGGACAACAACCATGCCACTTTCAAAGGCCCAAAATCCCTTCTTCCCCCTAATTTTTAACGCAGGGGTTTTCTTTACCCTGTCTACATGCCTAAATGCACTGGTTGCCGCCATGGATTGGGTGTTAGAAATTTTAATGTTAACGAGCAGTTGGGGCAGGTGTACCCAATAAAGTGGCCGGTGAGTGTATACTGCTGAAACCTGGGGTATAATAAACCATCCCTGTCTTCTCGTGGGGAGCTCACTATTTCGATAGCCAACTTCCCCCTCATCAAACTGCGCAAATTGTATCAGTGCGCTCTCTGCATGGACGTTCCAGAACATCCATGCAGAGATAAACAGCCATGCCTGGACGCTTATAGGCGGCAGGCAAGTAGTTAATAAAATGTAAAAATAAACAATTTCATAAAAACCCTTCCAAAAAAACAGTGAGCAATATACCCTTCCCATAACACAGAAGTAGCACATAATTCCTCATACCTCATACGCTGTCATGTATGAGACAACAGGGGGGTATTTTGGTGCTCAAATGCCATTTTTCCCCCCCATTTGTAATGAATGCTCTGAATCTATGAACCTTTTACGTGGGCTAGATTTAGCGCTTTCTGCTACTAAGCCTTTTGGGTCAGGTAAACCGGCAGTAATGCCGTATTTTGCAGTCCTCCCCTCATAAAAATTAGAACAATGGGTTTTAGGTGACAGCCACCAAAACCCCCCCGATCTCAGGCCATTTCAAAGGTGCGGGCGCTTTATAATGCACCTAATTTTGGAGTGCGCCTGGTTATGTATCTGGAGAACAGAGCTGCACCAGTTTTTGGGCTGAAAGGACGCCAGACAACTGGCGAAGCCCCGTACATACATGTCGCCTTAGGTGTTACTTCTCAGGTGAGGCCGTAGGTGTTAGAGTGGGTTCACACAATGTTTGTGCATACATCTGTGGTACCTGTCGGCATTCTTGGAAAAAAGGTACCCCGGCAGATATACAACACAATTGTGGCGGCCTCATACGTGGTCTACGTTCTGCTTCATTTGACGATGAATAAATTTATTTTATGGGCCACCATAGTGTAGTTGTATAACAAAGTGCACGGCCCTCTTGTCATAAAGCTACGTATTGCTGGGTCTCAGTAACATAGTGATATGCAGGACCCCCCTAGCTCAGGGGCCCGGTTGCAATGCTACCGCAGCCGGTTTTCTGTCATTGTAGCTGTATGTTTTGGTGCAAGGCCTCATATAGTTGTTCACTAGTCCCACTTCCAGTAAAGGCTTTCCTCAATGTTTTTGCACTTTACCCCCACTGACCTCAAATCTGGTTATTGCTAACATTTTTCTGATCCTGCCTACTTACGTTGGGCTCATCCACAACATGAGGCCACTTTTTTGCCAGGGCCACTTGTAGATTTCCAATGGGCCCTTGCCTTCCTCCATATTTAACTAACATTTTCATCTACAACATTAGGACATTTTTACCCCACTTGCTTTGAGGTCTCTGTACTACCCTTGGGACCTGGAGCACACCTGAAATTGCTGCCAAATATATCTCTACATAATCTCTTTTAGAGTGCCTAGGATCACCAAACATTTGTCAGGGAGGTTCCGTAGGTCTACAATGTGGTGGAGGTCCCAGGAAGCATTCCCCAACTTATCTTCCTATAATCTGCCCCTGCAAAAACACATCTATACAGATATATTATTATTATTATTCTTATCATTATTTGTGTCTTGAGGTATAAGTAGGACAAAAAGTAGTGAATGCTGAAAAGCTGAGTTTTTTATAATGTGGTATCTATGCTTTTCCAAAGGACTGCACAGGTGTGGACATTACGTTGGCCCAATAGGTTAAAGAACCCCCTGCCACCCTAAAAACAGCAAGCAGCTACCTTTTGTCTATTCAATTGCATGTAAGTGCCTGAGCTAATGAATGTAGTTGTAACTCACATTTGCTAGTAATTTATGCTTGTCTATAATGATAAGATAACGAGCAGCAAGGAGTCCATATGCTGTTCTTGCATAGAGCCCCTTTTTTGCCTGTCTGCGCCACAAGGACTGCAGGTACAGTACATCTTATAGGTTATCTTTACGTAATAATATGTTATGCTTCAATAAACAAACAGTCCAATAACACAGATGTTATTCTGGCTGACCAGATTAATCTATTATGGTCCACCCTCTATACAGGACCAGTACATGGCCAGTTTTTTTTTTTTTTTAATCACTTCAAAATAATCATTGCACATGCAAGGTGTAATAGGGAGTCTTGTAATTACTTGTAAAGTCATCTACTGCTAGACACAAGGGGCTCTAACATATTAGATGTACATTATTATGTCAGAGCTTGGGCCCACTGGAGGATCTTTGGTCGGACAGTCCAACTCTGACTGAAGGTAATGTGAGTTCACAGTTGCTAGTCTGATTGAAATGAACATATGATGTCACAGATGCCTACTATACTTCATCTCTTGTGACATCACAGCAGTAGTGTTGATCGAATCGTTCAAGATAAGTTAAGTTTGAGTCAAACATCTCGATTTTCGCGAACTTGACCCAACCGAACATTTTACTGTTCGTTCGATAAAATGTTCGAGTTCGACATGGCATCTATCACGCCATTTTAATAGTTTTCAGTGCCTTTCTGCATTTTTGGCGGCCAGCCAATCAGTGCAGAGCACAGAGAAGTGTCAAAAACGTCATCGCTGAGATGTAGGGCTCTCATTAGCTGCTAAACATGACCATGTTATATGTATTTCACTGTATTGCATTCTGAATGCCATTTTCAGCTCACTCTCTGTACTGTATAGACTGCTTTCTGCCTGCTTGCTTGCATTCAGGCATAAGATTTGTCTATTAGCGATTTTAGACAGGAAAAGTTGCTATTTAGATTAGTTAGGTAGTTAGAGGGGTGTGCAGCAAGCTCAGGGAAGCAAGACTTAGTTAGATAGCATTTTCCTCTCCATAGACAGCAATAGTTAGGGAGTTTGGTATTGCTGGCTTCATCTTTCCCACACCCAGAAGCTGTTATTTGGCGACATTTGCAGGTTCATGTAATGCCTAACTTTCATATACAAGGATATATATTATACAGAGTGTTTGGATTTGCTAAATCATTCTCAGTGCCCAAAAGTGCAGTTTTTGGGGGTGAAATCATTTTATAACACACCGTCTCCAATTCTCCAATACAAAGAAATATATTTTAAATAGTGGTTGGTTGGTGAAAATTATACTGAGTGGAGAATAGTTCATTTCTGGCAGTTTTGGGGGTGAAATACATTTCAAACATACCGTGTGTTATTGTGTTATACAGATATTTATCCAGGAAATAGAGTTCTCTGTGTTGCTAAATCTTACTCAATGCCAAAGAGTGTAAGGCCCCGTTCACACGGCTTATTGCCGGCGTAATTGCGGGGACGGATTTCGCCTCGCACTTACGCCGGCAGCCGTGCAGCGGGGCGGGGGGCCAGCAGCTCCCGGGCCCATAGACTGTCATTATCTGCGGCATGTACACGCCGTAAATAATTCACATGTCACTTTCTCCCCCCGGGGGATTCGCCGAGCAGGGAGGAGAGACGGAATCCATGGTTCTCTATGAGAACTGTGGATTACCGTAGTTACTGGGATGGATTGGAGCCGTACTGCAGCGCAAATACGGCGCGCAGTACGGCTCCAATCCGCGCCCAAATAAGCCGTGTGAACATTGCCTAATTGTGCCAGATTTTAAGTCCACATACTGCTGAAATATATCTGTGTGTTATTGTGATCCACATATACAATATATATATACTTCTCTCTTTTTTATTACATATATCTTGTGACACGCGCAGAGCTATAATATTTAGCTTTTGAACATGGTGAGAACTAGAGGTTGTAAGCGAGCAAGGAGGGGCGTAGGGAAGTGGAGATAGAGGTATGAGACAAAGCACTCCTTCCAGTGCTCCAGACAGCACACAAGTGAGCACATCATCAGCCGCAGGACCGTCAGGCCTTTCATCGCTTGTTCAGTTCCCTGTGTGTCTCATTATTGAACTCATCGCCAATCTGTTCTTCAGTGGTTATCAGACCCTGCATCCAGCGTTTTCACCTCCTCTTCCTCTCAGTCTCGGTCACAAATGTCATCATTATCATCAGTCCAACCTGAAGCAAACACGGGTCAAATGTCACACCCCAATATACAGACCACGCCAAATAATCCATATTCTGAAGAGCTCTTTCATCACACAATGCGGTTGGGGTAAGAAGGCATTTCAAAAGATCAAGAGGCCAAAGAGGATGATTTTATCTGCTCTGATGCCCAATCACATACCTCTCATTCTCCTCCTCCTTGTAGCCCTCCAAATCTTTATTTTTTAAATGCCTCTACTTGTACTACCACCAAATGTACTAAGTCCTGTTATCTTGAACCTCAGTGTTTCCCATTGACATGTTCTTGCTGCCACCAATGGTACAGCTGCCTAATGTTGTCAAACTGGAGCCTCCATGTTCCCCATTGGCATGTTCTTGCTGCCACCAATGGTACTGCCACCTAATCTTGTCTAACCAGAACCTCTTTGTTCCCCATTGCCATGTTCTTGCTGCCACCAATGGTACAGCTGCTTAATCTTGTCGAACCAGAATCTCCGTGTTCCTCATTGGCATATTCTTGCTGCCACCAATGGTACTGCCATCTAATCTAGTCCAGCCTGCAGAGGCGTAAGTTCAAGTTCTTGGGCCCTGGTGCAAAAAGGGAAATGGGGCCGTCCCATTACCAGGGCTGTCATCAGTCATCTATTAACTGTTTCAGGGCCCCATACAGCCAAATCAAATGGGGCCCCCACCAATTACTAGCTCCTATTTTTTAACATATCAGTGGGCCCCTTTTTGATTAGGGTCCCTGACAGAAGTACTGCCCGTACTGCACTTTTGGCACCCCTGCCAGTTACCATGCGCCATTTCCAATACCGGCGTCTTCCAATGTGTCAAAGGGGCTTTTGGTCCCCCTCAGAATGTAGGGTCCCGTGGTGTCTGCTACCGCTGCACGCCCTATAATTACGCCCCTGCCAGCTGAACCTCCATGTTCCTTGTTGGGATGTTCTTGCTGCCACCACATATATCACATGTACAAAGCTTGCATAACTTGCGTAACTTGAAGTTCTTGGGCCCTGGTGCAAAAAGTGAAATGGGGCTCCTGCCAGTTACCAAGTGCCATGTCTTCTTATGTGTCAAAGGGGCTTTTGGGCCCCCTCAGGATGCAGGGCCCCGTAGCAGCTGCTACCACTGCACCTCCTATAGCCCCTGCTTGCAAGCTGTCTTCATCTTTTCAGTTAGCCATTGAAAGGAATTTTCTTAACTTAGTTGTTCCACGTATGCAGTTTACTGTAATAGATGGTAATTACAGCTTCTCCTCACCTGTAGAGGTATAAAAAATAGCCCAAACATCTTCTCCCATTGACTTTAATGGGGTTCGAGTTCGAATCAAAGCTTGAACTGTATACTACTATTGTTCGAAGATCGACTCGAACTCGAACATTTTACTGTTCGATCATCACTATACAGTAGCTCACCCAGTATAAGCTAGGGCACCTGTAATTATTTCCAACTAGTAATTTGGTGAGAGTAGAGTGCTAGCCATAGACCATCTCATACATGGTTCTCCAAAAACTCCCTCACCGCTGTACCAATGAATGTGAGACATAGCTAAGAAAGAACATAACCCCTTTCATTTGATCTAGTAGACATTGAGAGCCAGTACTATATTTTAAGTACATGGCTCCTTAAGGTTGCACATAAGGTATGCCTGTTCTTGCTATTACACATCCTGTATTGCTACAGAAATTTTAGAGACTCAGTGTAACGTTACATTTCCCTTTAGGAGTTTTTGACGTCAGTGTATCCTCTATAGTTTGTGAGTGCGGTCTCTTTCTACAGTAACCACAATGCTACCAGCGCTTCTCTTAGAATAAGCCATGTAGTCTTTTATTATTTCTGGCAGAGCATAGCCCTTACTTAATAACCATAGGAGTACCACATTGTAAAACAAACCAATATATTGATGGCAAACATCTTAAAGCGTTTGATTAATTGCCTCAATGTGTCCAAGATACACCGTATTACATTTTATTTAAAACAGACTTTAAAATATGTCTCAGGGCATAAATAACAGGCACGGAGAACAGCCCTTGTAGATTTGGTGATACTATATTTCCTGTGGTTGCACCACATAGGCAGTGAGAACCAATGCTCTTGCTAAACTTAATGATCCAGGGAGGAGAGGGTTAATTTAACGAGGACGCTACCCTTTTAAGAGAACATGTTCAGTTTTGCGGATTTTTTAACACTGTAATTTTCAGATTGTTCTCCTTAGAGGGAAGAGTGTTTATAGGCAGTAACAAGCCAAGGATACTAGTTAACAACATAATTGGTCCAAGGAGTATATTATTGCTTCGTAACTCCATTATACGGAGACTACACACTACACATTTAGGCATACATGCTCCATATCAGAACTGCCCACTGATTTGTAGGCTATATACTTCCTTCCAGTGCCTTCCAGAGGTGTAACAATATACAATGTTAGTAGCAGGGTATAAATATAAAGAATAAAACTGCTACAAAAATTGAATGTCTGTCCATAAAACTCTTGGGTCCCTGACATGACAAACTTTTGGCCCCACTTTCAGTAGCTGGAAGCCAACTCATGCACCCAATGCTTTAATGATAACCTGTAAAACTAAGAGCAGGAGTCAACTCCAGCAAGCATATTAATGTAAAGTAGTTTAGGTGTTCATACCAGTATTTGTTGGGATATTTTATATTAAAGGAGTTTACCATCATACCTGCTGGTAAATGTGTATTAAAGTAATTAATGCCAGCCCTTGTAATGTAAAGTAGTTATAGGCTTAAGAGAAGCATCCCTGGTTGTATGGGTTCAGGGTAGTAGAATGGGTTAATTCAGCATTCCTGGTGGTCAACGGCAGTAAAAGGTTAAATGCCAGCGTCCCTGGTAGGCTTGAGTAGGGAAAGGTTTAAAGTTTCATACAGTGGGTTGCAAAATTATTCATACCCCTTGAACGTTTCCTCATTTTTAAACAGCCACAAACTTAAATGTACATTATTGATAATTTATGTGATAGAGCAACTCAAAGTAGCAAGTATTTGTAAAGCGTCTTGAAAATGATACATGCTTTTCCAAATTTTTGCCAATTAAAAAACTGAAAACTATGGCCTGTATATATATTCAGCCCCCTGAGACAAGACTTTGTAGGACCACTTTTAGCTGTAATGATAGCTGCACTCTGTTGGGGGTTGTCTCTAGTAGTTTTGCACATCTAGAGGCTGGAATGTTTGCCTATTCTTCTAACGTAAACTTAAAGTCAACCCTTCCATTGTAGCTTTGGCTGTATGCTTATGGTAGTTGTCCTGCTGGACAGTGAACCTATACCCCAATCTCAAGTCTTTTACAGGATTTCCCTGTATTTAGCCCCTTTCCCTCTCCCATGAACTCCTAGCAGCTTCCCAGCCCCTGCTTAAGCAAAGCCTCCCCCCAGCATGATGCTGCTACCACCATGCTTCACAATGGGGATGGTTTGTTCAGGGTGATATGCAGTGTTTTCTTTCCTCCACACATATCATTTGCCATTTAGGCCAAAAAGTTCAATTTTGATCTCATCTGACCAGAGCACCTTCTCCCACATGCTTGCTGTGTCTTCTACGGTACATAGTTTTTTTAAAACTGCAAATGAGTCTTCTTATGGATTGCTTTCAAACAGGACTTTCTTCTTGCCCCTCTTCCAGAAAGGCCAGATTTGTGGAGTACATGACTAATAGTTATCCTGTGGACAAATACTCCCACCTGAGCTGTGGATTTCTGCAGCTTCTCCAGAGTGACCCTGGGCCTCTTAGCTGCTTCTCTAATTAGTGCTCTCTTTGTCTGGGCTGTCAGTTTAGGTGGAGGGTAATGTCTTGGTAGGGGAGTAGTTGTGTCATACCCCCTCCATTTACGGACTATATAACGGTGCTATGTGAGATGCTCAGATTTTGGGCTATTTTTCTAAAACCTAACCCTGCAATACCTTTTACCACAACTTTATCCCTAAGTTGTATTGTGTGTTCCTTGGTTTTCATGATGCTGTTTGTTCACTAATGTTCTCTAGCAAACATATGAGGCCTTCCCAAAACAGCTGCAGTTACAAAGAATAAATTGCATAGAAATGTACTCTGTTTACCAGTTAGGCGACTTCTAAAGGCAGTTGATCATGTTGTATTTTATTGAGGGCTATCAGAGCACAGAGGGCTGAATGCATATGTACATCACACTTTTCAGTTTTGAAATTTGCAAAAATTTGGAAAACACATATAGTTTTCTTTACACTCCAAAAATACCTGCTACTTTGTGTTGACCTGTCACATAAAATATCAATGAAATACATTTAGTTGTGTGGCTGTAATATTTAAAAATGAGGAACAGTTCAGGGGGTATAAATACTTCTTTAACCTACTGTACATGATGCCCTTGGGGTTCTTATCTCCCTATGAGAAAATGAATGTGCTAATGCTTCCTCTTCTTCCCCTGCAATGGTCATTGAGAATAGGATAGGGAGGACTAAGGAGATGTGATATAACATCCATATTGTTGTCTATATGATTAGACACACTTTGCCTTACCACTAAAGACACAATCTTGGAATTGGACCTCCTGGACTTCTGGGATTTCTGACACAATTGGATGAATAGCCAGTCCTTTATGACAATGTGGTTTCTTGGTGGCATTGATTTCCTGTTGCTAACATTGTTTTTGTAACTGATCTGGATGCTCATGGCCTGGTTTTGCTTTTCTCACATTCCGTTGCCTGTTAGTGCTATCTGTTTCCTTGAACCTTGACTTTGCCTTTGTGGTTTGACAAGTAATTACAGAAACTAGACACGACCTAGAGGTAACTTACTGACCACTATGTTGTGGAAGGAAAGTGAAGACTTCACACCTAGATTCCCACCAACCTTATTTCTGCTAAATATTGGACCTTTGTAAATAATATTAAAAATCTTAGATATTTTTCTGTTTTTTTTATTAGACATTAAAATATAATTTACTGTTTGGAACAATAGGATATCTCCATGTCTGAAGGGGGACATGTGACAAATTTTAAACTGTACAAACGCCCCATGATAACAGGAACTCTCTAAAGACTGAAATGTTGGGTTATTATTTTATATGTATCTGTCTCATAGAAGAAACTGCAGAGTTGTGCAGCATACCTTTATCTTCATGTGAAATACTATTACTTTGTGCCGGTGCAACAGTTGGCAATACAGCGATACAAAAGTTGGCCCTTGGGCGCCAAAAAGCTATGAAGTAAGGACTTGCGGCTAGCTATGTTCAAACCAATGACAACAACTGAAGAGAGTTTGTATGGTCTCCTCATGTGTGTGATGGTCTCTTCCGGGTTCTCTGGTTTTGTTAACACTTTAAAAACATACTGATAGGATTATCTGGAGTTCCTGGAGAATAACGAAAATCTCTGGGGAACATGGCAGCCTTTGGGGGGTTTTCCTCCCAGTTTGGGAGTGTATGGTTTGTAAATAAGTTAAAGGGGTTTTGCCACGATGTAATGTTGACGTGGGATCCTCCAAAATGGGTATTTAATCACTTTTCTAAATATATGTGATTACAAAGATTGCAGCCAGAGAGAGCTACAGACTGCCTTACCTGCCCTTAGTTACTTAAAAGCTTCTATTAGATACGACCTGACAAGAGCTTCTGGCCGGGCTTGCGCAGAGCACACTTCTTATCTGATGAAAGGGAGCTGAGGAAGGTTTCAAGGCACCGGGTAGAAATATGTTGTGTATACAGAATCCACTAGTTGTAGTGTGATTATCTGAGTACATCCCTGCTTTATCTGATGACAGGGAACATGAACGAGCTTTCAAGCTGCTGTGGAGAAAAGGTGTTGTCTTTTGTATACAGAATCCACTATTTGTAGTTTGATTATTTGAGTGAACATTTCACACGATCCCTTATGCATGGCTCTGTGCTCTGGCTGTGTCTCTCGCTCTCTCAGCTCAGCGTGGCTTTGTTTACATTTGCTTCTTAGCAGATAAGGCACGTCCTGGCAAAACCCCTTTAAATAACAAGTGGACATTTCTGACATTTTAACAAAAATGTATTCAAAAATTTCAACTTCCTAAATGATATTGTTGCCCGATCTCTTTACAACTAGGCTTGGAACTATGACAAGTGGGCTTCCTTTACGTTTAGAGAAAAGAAGATTTCATCATCATCTCAGGCGGAGATTCTTTACTGTCACAGTGGTGAGACTATGGGACTTGCCGCCATAAAAGGTTGTGAGGGTGGTTTATTGAATACGAGATGCCTTTCTAGAAAAATATGTTATATGTTATAGGTACTAGGTTCTGAGATGTTGATCTAGGGCTTAGTTCTGATTATCATATTTGAAGTTGGAAAGGATTGTTTCCTCTTGTATGGGGCATTTGGTATCTGCCTCATAGGGTTTTTTGCCTTCCTCTGGAAGAACCCATCAGGGTTGGAATTGATGGACTTGCGTCTATTTCCATCCTTATCTACTAAGTTACTATTTTTTATTACAGCTCCATTAAAACTCCTTCTCAATGCTTTAGACAAATTGGAGACTGAGAACCCTTGTTCTAGTGATAGATGGCATCTCAGCATTGGGGAACTCAGCAATCAGACATGTGTCACCTTTCTTCAGTATAGTAATATATACCCCTTTAAATACTCACAGACTTATAACTAATCACATACTGATGAATATAAGACCATAGAATGGGGAAATACCCAATATTGTTTTGCCAGTGAAATTATGAAGTCCTCTTGATGTCTTAAGGGACCTTCCCATTGATTAGCTATAAGCATGTAGGCAAAGGTAAATAAAGACTATTACCAAATACATTGCTTTTCGTTTTTTTGCTTGTCTTCAGAGTTAGAAGCAAATCTTATCTACTGCTTTTGTACATAAGCTTCCATATTTACTAACCACCTCTCTCTGCTCATACAGGCTGCAGCAGTGGCTAGGATGGTGACAACACTCCCTGCTCACTTTCTTATCTGAAAAGCTGGAGCTTGTTTAAATTACTTACTGACAAGCTTTAACCCTTTCAAGGGCTGTAGCCTTGTGCCCCTGCTTTTTACAAACCTCTAGCACGCATGTCACTTTAACAGGATAATTTAGGAATAGCAGAGTTGATATGCCAATCACTGCTGTAGAACCACCCACAGTATAACCAGGAAGTGTGAGCCTAAAGCTGGTTGCAACTCTGTAAAAGAGCATAGTGAGGCATCTTCATATCTATGACCAGTATCACAAACCATATGTTATTTGGGGATCTGTATTTGTCATCTTAAACCATTTGTCGCCCACTGCTTCCTGGTTAGTCTGTGGGTGGTTCTACAGCAGCTATTTCTAAATTATCCTGTTCAAGTGACAAGAGTGCTAGAGGTTTGTAAAAAGCAGTGCATCATGTAATGCTTAATTCTGACTTTGGTGGCACTATTGGGAAAACAAACAATTACCTGTTCCTGGTAATAAACAGCTGGTCAAAGTGGAAACCCCAGTTCCCAGCTAGAAAATTAAATGTATAACCTACTAATGTAACAAGGATTGTCTGAACTCGGCAGACACGTTCCAGAGAAGGTTCTGTGCATCTGTGACTCATAATTGCCTTTATACATTACCCGCACTTGTAGAGACAACATTTCTTAAAATCCTCCATTCGCCAGTGGCTGAAATGTCGCTTGTTTATGATAGGTGCCACAGAAAAAAGATGTGTCCAATACATACATGCAGACAGGCTTAAATCCAGTCACCTTAAGTAGGTGCAAAATGCCCAGGGCTGGTGTCAGATGAAAGATTCCCCCACATTACTGTCATGTCAGATTGATGCTTTGTGTGAAATTATTGAAAGATGATGATTTAAAAGGAAAGAAGTCACAAAAGAGGACTAAGAATAACAAGCCCAGAAGACAAAGGTGATATATGAGCTGTCAACACTCCTTCAAAGGGCCCAAATGTTGACGCTCTTCATGACCTGAGCCATTGAAGGGATTATGAGATGACTTCTGATATTGCTTTTTCAAAAAAACTTGTAACTTTGACAAAATGAGTGTGAAAAAAACTGTATTATTTAATTGATCATTACAGAATGTTGGACCTATTTAGAAGAAGTAAATGGGTGTTCCCATCTTGGGAATGTATGGCATATTCACAGGCTATGCCAAAGATGCCTAATAGATGGAGTTCCCACCTCTGGTGCCCACACCTTTCAACAGTGCGGATTGGCATGCCTTAGGCCCACCAGTGAAATTGATTCTCTGTGCCCACCAGTGGAGTTGATGTTTTGGACCCCCCTTACAGCTGCTGCACATACTGCACAGGATTCTTGCTTTCTGCCTCTTTTTCTCTGCCTTTTTCTTTGAAAAGAAGCAACTGGTCTGCTAAGTCTATTGTGGCCAGGGACACAGCATGCCAGGGATCCATTATACACAGGGGCCCACTGAGGGATTTCACTGATACCCTGTCCAAGCCTGTCCCTAAGAATGGGGGTCCCCTTCCATCCTTGTCTATGAACAGAGAGATAGGTGAACATGTGTGGCTTTCTCTGTTCAATTACTTGGCTATACTTGAACCTCCTATAGAAATGAATGAAAAAATAATAGATTAGAGGCCTTTGATGCAATTTGGAAACTCTGGGATACCCTCTGCATTCTGAATGATCTGTAGCATCTTACGGATGCTATATACCAGCGGGCCCCAAACTTTTTTACACCCGGGCCCGGTTTTATGCAAGACAACTTTTCCACGGCCCGGTTAGGACGGGGTTATTAGGGGCGGGGTTATGGGGGGGGTGGATGTTTAGACTCACACAATCATTATATATATGTGTCATTATATATGGATATATGCCCCTGTAGTCATTATATATGGATATATGCCCCCATGTAGTCATTAAATATAGATATATGCCCCCTGTTGTCATTATATATGGATATATGCCCCTGGTAGTCATTATATATGGATATATGCCCAGGTAGTAATTATATATACAGTAGATATATGGCCCCTGCAGTCATTATAATTGGATACATGCATCCCTGTAGTCATTATAAATGGATATATGCCCCCCTGTAGTCATTATATATGGATATATGCCCCCCTGTAGTCATTATATATAACTATATGCCCCTTGTTGTCATTATATATAGCTATATGCCCCTGTAGTCATTATATATAGCTTAATGCCCTCTGTATTCATTATATATAGATATGTCCCCCTGTAGTCATTATATATGGATATATGCCCCCTGTAAACAATTATATATATAACTATATGCCCCCTGTAGTCATTATATATAGCTATATGCCCCCTGTAGTCATTATATATGGATATATGCCCTCCTGTAGTCATTATATATGGATAAATGCCCCTGTAGTCATTATAAATGGATATATACCCCCCTGTAGTCACTATATATAGATATATGCCCCCTGTAGTCATTATATATGGATATATGCTCTCCTATAGTCATTATATATGGATAAATGCCCCTGTAGTTATTATAAATGGATATATACCCCCCTGTAGTCATTAGATAGATATATGCCCCCCTGTGTCCATTTAAATATGGGGAAAAGCCCCCCCTGTAGTCATTATATATAGATATATGCCCCCTGTAGTCATTATATATGGATATATGCCCACCTGTAGTTATTATATATAGATATATGCCCCCCTGTAGTCATTATAATTGGATACATGCATCCCTGTAGTCATTATAAATGGATATATGCCCCCCTGTAGTCATTATATATGGAATTGCCCCCCCCGTATCTTTTTTTGGGTAAATTTCCCCTGTAGTCATATAAATGGATATAAGCCCCTGTAAAATTTATATAGATAGCCCCCTGTAGCATTTTTTAGGATATATCCCCCTTTCCATTTTATAAACTATACCCCCGTATCATTAATATAGTATATGCCCCCTGTACATTAAATGATATATGCCCTCCTGTAGCATTATATATGATAAATGCCCCTGTAGTCATTATAAATGGATATATACCCCCCTGTAGTCACTATATATGAATATGCCCCCGTATCCTTATATATGGATTATCTCTCCTATATCTTAAAAATGGGAAAAAAGCCCCTGTAGCATTATAAATGGGTATATACCCCCCTGTAGTCATTTGAAGATATATGCCCCCCCGTATCATTATAAAATGGATATAATGCCCCACCTTAGTGATTATATATAGATATATGCCCCCTGTAGTCATTATATATGGATATATGCCCCCATTAAACAGCCATAGTTTAAAAAAAAAAAAAAAGTTACTCATCTTTCCCGATCCCGGCCAAGCTGCTGCCTCCAGGACCCGGCATCCGGCAAGACTCAGCGGTGCAGGGGGTGTGATGACACTGCTGCATCACACTCACTGCGTCGCTGATGTGTAGATACAGCGCTCAGTGAGCGGCGTTTCTTCAACGATAGGGAAAGCAGGAATGGTAAAACGAACTCCTTGCTTATCTCCTCTGGTATGCCTGACCCACCCAGAGTAAACCAACAGCGATGGCACACGTGAAGCTGGGTCGCGGACCGGCAGAGCATGCGCCACGGGCGGCGCTAGGGGACCCCTGCTATATACAACTGTGCTGGCATTTCCGCCTTTTCTGTCATTTCCTTTTGTGTGTTGTCTGTTGTTCCCCTTTGTCTTTTGTAGGATTCCTATTTTACATGACTCATTGGGTACTAATACTGAAAATGTACTTGATAGAATCTCCTTGCTTCGGTTAACTCCCTTTAATATACTATCTTTTAATTTATCATGGTATTCTTTATCTTTTTGGTTGATTTCTAAAGGGTTTTTGACTCACTCCATTATTCATCATACCTCAGTCCTGTTTTCTTGGTTTCATTTTGAATTCAGGGCATGTTTTACTGCCTACTAGGCAGGCAGTATAAAAAAAGCAAGGTCTAACTATAGCAAACCAGAGCAGGCAGCCTATCAAAGATCAAACAGTCTGTACAATACGACCGAAGGAGCTGAAATGCAGCCCTGCAGGGAGGGGATATCTGGGAATCGGTAAGTACACTGTTAATTGACATATCATTACAAAGTGACTTGTTTTTTAAAAATCATTAACATAAAAAGCAATCCTTGTAGTGAGACAACCCCTTTAACTATATTGATTGTAACTTATTAAGACTTATTTCTATATACTGCTCGTTTGACATGTAATCGGATCTGCTTGGAAAAATAATAAATTTCAGTTACACACAAAGTTGAAATCGGCAAGGTTTTTATGGTGATCAAAATTTCCAGATCATGCGATAATTAAGGTTAAAACTGTGCATCAACTATTAAAGATCGCCCTTTTTCGGCGCTTCCCTTAATTTTGCGCCAGCCAATGAATTACAGAATAGACAGGGTGAATTGTTGCGACTTCATGACTGGGAGTGTAAAGGTCAGATTTGCTGGAAAAATCACATGACCACGTTTACATAGAACACTTTCCAGTTTCACCTCAATGTCTCTCACGTCTCATAGGATAGGTCCTGCGTACTGCCTGAGGCCAAACAGCTCACGAAATTTATCTATTTTCGCACAGCAGAAACCCTACTATTTAGCTGTGATCCTTCCAATTTGAGTTAGATTAGAGATTTGAACATTTTATTTAGTTAGCTAGAGATTTTAAAGCGCATCTACCGCTGGAAATTCACGCGGTGGAGCGTGGGGGGGGGGGGTGCCCGCTGGCGACACAGACAAGCTCTATCTATAAATAAGAACACTGGATAAAGTTCACCCAAGACTTATGTAGACATTGTAGGAATATCTTTATTATAAACTATTTAATAATTCCCCAGGATATTGGGCAGCCTGAACTTAAATTGATACACATCATTTCTATAACTGCAGGCTCTTTGTAGCTGCAAAACTCCAACATTTATAATCATTACATTTACAGATAGGTGTTCAATTTTACCCATTACACCCTGTACTGTTTGATAATCCACCTTGCACTATAATTACAATCCAGCAAACTTGTAGTCAGCACAGGTTGTTTTGTAGCCAAAAAGACAGTGAACGTACGAAAAAATTTAACATTACCTTTTTTTGACTTTTTGCGCACCCAGCACTGTATCATTGACGTACATCTACGTAAATCTAAAACACAATTCTATATTCACCACAGTGAATTGAAACAGGTGCAAAAAATACCGTTTATATATATCAAACATAACATTACTTTTTTTGACCTTTGCGCACCCAGCACTATTCATTGACGACAGCATCTACGTAATCTTAAAACAGCAATTCTATATTCCCCCACAGGTGAATTGGAAAGTGCAAAAAATACCGTTTAGTTATATCAAAACATAACAGTTACGTGTATATTTGACTTTTGCGCACCCAGCATAGTTCATTGACGCAGCATCTACGTAAACTTAAAACAAGCAATTCTATATTCACCACATAATTGAAAGGAGCAAAAATACCGTTTATTATATCAAAGACATAACATTTAGCGTGTTATTCTTTTTTGTTCTATTTTTCTCTCTTTTTTTTTGAATATTTTTTTTGATTTATTGACTTTTGGCGCACCCAGCACTGTTCATTGAACTTAGCATCTACTAATCTTAAAACACAATTCAATATTCACCACAGTGAATTAAAGGTGCAAAACAATACCGTTTATTATATCAAAACAATAACATTCTTGATTTTTGACTTTGCGCACCCACACTATTCATTAGATCGCAGCACTACGTAAAGCTTAAAACAGCAATTCTATATTCCCCACAGTGAAAAGAAAGGTGCAAAAAATACCGTTTATTAATATCAAAACATAACCTTTTACGTTTGTTTGACTTATTGCCGCACCCGCAACGTTTCATTGACCAGCATCTACCGTAATCTTAAAATTCAGCAATTCTATATTCACCACAGTAATTGAAAGTGCAAAAATATCCGTTTATTATCATCAAAACATAACATTAAGTGTTTTTGACTTTTGCGCACCCACACTGTCATTGACGCAGCAACACGAAAATCTTAAAAAGCAATTCTAATCCCCCACAGTGAATTGAAAAGGTGCAAAAAATACCCGTTTATTATATCAAAACATAAGACCAGTTTATGTGTTTTTTTTGACTTTTGCGCACCCAGGCACTGTCTTGACTCAGCATCTACGTAAATCTTAAACAGCAATTCCTATATTCACCACAGTGAATTGGAAAGTGCAAAAAATACCAGTTTATTAATCAAACAAACAGTTACTTGTTTTTGACGTTTGCGCACCCAGCACTGTTTCATTGACCCAGCATCTACGTAAATCTAAAACAGCAATTCATACTTCACTCACAGGTGATTAAAGGTCAAAAAAAAAAAAAAAAACGTTAATTATATCAAAACATAACAGTTTCGGGATTTTTGACTTTGCGCACCAGCACTGTTTCATTACCAGCAATCACTAATCTAAAACACAATTCTATTAATCACCACAGTGAATTGGAAAGTGCAAAAATCCTTTATTATATCAAAACAACATTTACTGTTTTTTGACTTTTGCGCACCCGCACTGTTCATGACGCACATCTACGTAAATCTTAAAACACAATTCTATATTCGACCACCGTGAATTGAAAGGGAAAAAATACCGTTTATTATATCAAAACATAAGTTACTTTTTTTGACTTTTGCGCACCCAGTACTGTTCATATGAACCGCAGCAGCTACGTAAATCTTAAAACAGCAATTCTATATTTCAAAACCACAGGTGAATGAAAGGAGCAAAAAATACCGTTTATTATAGCAAAACATAACATACGTGTTTTTTGACTTTTTGCGGCACCCAGCACTGTCATTGATGCAGCATTCTACGTAAAATCTTAAAACTGCAATCTAGACTTCCACCAACAGTGAATTGAAAGTGCAAAAAATACCGTTTAATATATCAAAACTAACAGATACGTGTTTTTTTTTTGACTTTTGCGCCCCATCTAACTGTTCATTGACGCTGCATCTACGTAAATCTTTAAAACACAATTCTATATTCACCACAGGTGAATTGAAAGGGCCAAAAAATACAGTTTATTTATATCAAAACATAACATTACGTTTTTTTGACTTTTTCCACCAGCACGTTCATTGGTTTATGCACATCTACTAAATCATAAAACAGAAACATCTATATTCACCACAGTAATAAAGTTGCAAAAATAAACCGTTTATTATAATCAAAACATAACAGTTACGTGTTTTTGACTTTTGCGCACCCACACGTTCATTGACCAGCATCTACGTAAATCTTAAAACACAATTCCTATAATCCACCACAGGTGAATTGAAAGGTGCAAAAAATACCGTTTATAAATATCTAAAACATAACAGGTTATGTGTTTTTTGACTTTGCGCACCCACACTTGTTCATTGACGCAGCATCTATGTAAAAACTTAAAACAGCACTTCTAAACGCACCACAGTGAATTGAAAAGTGCAAAAATACCGTTTATTATACCAAAACATAACAGATACGAGTTTTTTTTGGACTTTTGCCCAGTACAGATTGTTGATAGACCACCTTGCATTAAATTTGAATCCAGCAATTTGTTTTGATTAGAAGGATTTGAGAATAACTGTGATTTGCCGTCTTTTAATAAGAGACTTTCCCAAACTATCCATACATTCTCAAATTTTTATATTTCTGACATGGAGCGAATGCAGGTGTTCAGCAGCAAAGAGGGTGTAGCACATGAGAGTAGAGGTACGAGAGCAGTGTGCTCCTTCCCTGCTCGGCGACAACACGCATGCCAGCGATCGTCAGTTGCAGGACCGTCATTCCTGTCATCTGCTGGGCGCTGGGTCCAGCCCCTGTGAATCTAAATAACGAACATCCGCCAAATCTGTTCCTTCATGGTTTTCAATGCAACTCATCTAGCAGTCATACCCTCCTCGTACTCTCAGTCACGGCCACAATGACGCATCAGCATCATTGCATCCGACCAACATAAGCCATCCCAAATTTAACTCGTGTACCCACCACTGTGGATAATCCATTTCTGAAGACCACTGATGACAAAATGCGGTTGTTCAGAAGGCATGTTCAAAGATCAAGAGGATGATTTATCTGCTCTACGCCCCAGTTACTGTGACATCAAGAGGTGAAGAAGCCGGTCAATCGCAAAAATCCGGGTCGTCGAACGCCATTTCAGTGCCCTTGCTTGTACCCAGCAGCATCTGATTGCAGAACGTCAGGACCGACCAAGTCACCTGTGTTTGATGATGATATGATGATGATACACATTCGATCATCCTGGTCTTTTCCGCAGATTTGCTTGCGAGAGCTTCATCATGACGAGGATGAAGACAGGGGTATGTCAATACGGTCCGCCACAAAAATGAGAGACGGTCGCAAAGTCCCTGAATGATTCCCCCGCCACGGTCAGCGCAAACCCCGCTCCTCGCTATCGCCGTCATAAAGGTCCATGATCTCTCAAGCCCTGGCCTTCTTTGAGCAAGCCACTGATTCACCCAGCGATGTCAATAATGCCGCCTTTGCCTAAACGCATAAGTTAGAGCAAGAACCTTAAGTGGTTAACCACCACCAACCATGGCTATCACATGCAGCTAAGCATGATTGAAATGAGGAACACTTGGCCAAAAAAAAGCAGACCGACGCCGGCCTCCAACCACTGTCACAACCCTCGTGTCTCCGCCTCCTCCTCCTCCCCACCACCAAGCCTATCCTCAGCTGCCCATTTCTCTTCAGAGTCATGATCAGGGAACAGCCTCCCTTCAGTCACCACCGCCGCCCCGAGTACCACCCAGCACCACCAAGACTCATCCACCCCTTCTCCCTTCCGCCAGTTTGATGACCCTCAGCCGTACAGCGCCAGTCTAGCAGCAACCTTCTGTCTTCCATTTGGGAGCAGAGAAACACTTTAACCCCAAACCATCCCAAAGCCAAAACCTGAATGTCCGCGAATGCCCAGGCTTTTTGGCCTTGGCAAAATGTTGCCTTCCGACTGGTGGACACAGATGGCTTCCGCCACGTCAGCCCTCGCTTGCCCCAAAAGGGTGAACAAACCAGATGCCGAGCAGGACAATTCTTTTGCAGAAAAGCCGTCCCGCTGCCCTGGCCAGCCATCGTGTCAGCTAAAATTTCAAGCGAGTTGTCTGCATCTTTTCCGGAAAAGTCCATCTCACCACCAACACATGGACAGTAAGCACGGCCAAGGACGCTATACTCTCTGTGAACAGCTCACTGGTGACTGTGGATGTCTCTGGGTTACAGGTGACTCATCAGCTACGGCGCACACCGCTCTTCAAACCGCAGGGATGGTGCAGCGCTTTCCCCCAAGTTCCTCTGTGCATCACGTGCCCATCGACACCAGGCCCGAGTTAAATTAATCTGCCTTGGGACCGTCACACCACAGTCAGAGCTTTGGACGCTCTAACAACGAGACCCGAGCGCTGGGCTGGTTGACAAGAACCTTGTTCCAGGCAATTGGTGTGCGATAACATTTGCGAAATCTGCTGCCGCCCCCTTAAATCGGTAGGCTGGAGCACATATCCCTTGCCTGGCACAAAGTCAGACCCTTGTCGTCCAGATATTTCTAAAGAGCTACCCCGGTCTTTGACTGCCTGCTGAAGAAGGCTTCTAGTCTGAGTTCGCACTTCCTCCGTTCGCCTACCCTGCTTTCGTCCCGCAGCGGCGTTGAGCGTCACTCGCCTCCCCGTCAACCGTCACAATGTAGACGTGCAACACGCTGGATCACCCCCACATGCTCCGGCGACATTGTGGGCAGCAGCGCAATGCATTACGCAGTACGAAGTTGACACAAGTCCTGACAAGCAGCGTTACGGACCTCGGGTGTTAACCACAGCGAAGCTGAGGCAGGTCGAAAACACTGCACCATACATGCCATTTTGAAGAAGCCAACCAAAATGGTCAGTGCGTACAATCCCTTTGCCCAGCAGAGCATGTTGATCATAGTTCTGGAACGATCGATGACCCCCCACCTCTGAACAACAGGTCCAACCAGCGATGGAGGAGGAAAAGGACCCAATGCGACACGGACGCCTTTTTCTCCCTCCGTCAAATCCACAAGGCCCCACATTTCACACTTTCATCGTCTTTATTAGGCGAGTGGTTCGGAGTCCAGAGCAATGCAATGCGCATCACTCTCAGGGTGCATCATCTCAGCAAGTCAGGCTGTGTTGAGCTGTGCCGGAGGCAGCGAGAGGAGGAAAGGAGAAGGAAGGAGGTTATTTCTAGACAACAATTTACCGACGTCCCTGCCTTGGAAAGAGTTGGCGCGAATTGTAGCGAGGAAAAGATGAGAATATCAATTGCTAGCTGCCCCTCGACCCAACTTGGGAATCAAGCTCCACTCTCACAGAGTCTTGGAAGCTCCATTTTCTCCAACTGAGTCCTCGCATAAGGCCATCAAAATGAAACAACAGTTACTGGTGGCCACCCTCCTGGATCCCCGAACAAAACAAAAATTCCGCACTTTCCTTCCCCACCCACCCAAATAGAGAGTAAAATCAGAAATGAACCTTGCTATTGATTAACTGAGACATCTGTTGCGCTGCTTCACGTTCCCCAAATTCACCGTGGAACAACATCAGCGACGTGACAGCATTAGATGGCCAAGTAGCGACGCAGCAGCAGCAAGAGCAGAACAATAAGTGACCTCTGCATCTTTGTTAAACCTCTCACCAACGCAATCAATGCCGGCACACATCCAGACACACAGAGATCAGCTTAAGATCATGGTGCACGACAATCTGCGTCTCAACACCGATGTTTTTGCTGTGTTCCGGACCCAATAGACTTCTTGGGTATCAATGGACGAATGCCCGACTGGCTCGGTCACGCATAGTTTTGTCCTGCCCACAGCCAGCGACATACTCTGAGCGACTCACACAGCTGGAGATCATTACCAGACAAACGCAACCCGGCTTTCCCCCCACACGATACTGTGGATCGTTTGACTTTCAAATCAAGATGAATCAGGCATGGATCTCTGAGATTTGTGGCCCAATGCCGAGGTCACCGATTAGTCGCAGTCCCTACTTCAACATTCCTTTCCAAACAAAATGGTCCTCTTGAAAACTTTTTTTTTAAAATGATCATTTCTTACTGCAATTTTTATTCTCTTTTCCAACATTTCATTTTTGCTGGTTTTGCTGTGAGAGACGAAAAGACCAGCAAAGGTTTTCATGACAACACCGTATTCCATTTACTCCCTTAATCTAAGAATTTTACGCATATGTCAATGGTTTGAGGTCATGTTGCTTGTGGAGATACAGCAATAATCAAGTCCCTTTGGGAACAGAAATTGGCTTCTAAGTGGCATATCTCCCTCACAATTTTTAATATCTGAGAAGTCATATTTATAATTTTTGGGTCATGTACTGGGAGATACAACAATAATCATGTCCTTGTAACAGAAATGTTGCTTCTACGTGCATTTCTCCTCACCATTTTCACAGTGGCTGAGAAGTCTATTTTTATAATTTTTTGGTCATGCTGCTTTGAAATGCAGCAATACTACAGTCCTATTTAAAAAATATGTTTGTTTCAAACAGACAATTGTTCTTTCACAATTGACCAAAGTGGCTCAAGGGTCCAATGCTTTGAATTTTTGGGGGCATTTTGCTGTGACCATGCACCTGTACTATACAGACCTATTTCTAAAAAAATGGTTGCCTCTAACAACATTTGTTTCTCACAATTGACCAAAGTGGCTCATGGTCAATGCTATTAATTTTTGGGCAGTTTTCTTGTGACATGCAGCTATACTACAGATCCTATTCTAAAAAATTTTGTTTCTAACAGACATTTGTTCTTCACAATTGTCCAAGAGTGGCTCAAGGTGATGGGTGCTCAGAAACAGGAATAGTAGGACACTGTAATGGACACATATTTGCAAAATGACTTGTTTATGCAAGATTCTTTAACATAGCTATAAATCCCAGTAATGAGACAACCCATTTAATACAATGAAAAAAAGAGAAACAAAAACATGGTGGGCGCTGGGATTCCATCCTATTTTAAAAATGTGATTTTCTAGAATTAAAGTACAAAAAAACTGCATGTTACAAAATACTTGTTAAAAAAAATTCCTCTGAATTGTAGCACGGAGGTACATAGGAAAACTTGACCATTAGGTTATTCAGAGGACATGGAGTTATGGAGCACGGACAGAGAACAAATACAGAAACCATTTCCTCCAGCACGTTGAGCTAAAATGGGGAGATAAAAGAATGCCAAGATAAAGGGCACCTGGTGTAACAGAGCGTGAAACCACCCAGTATTTCAAGTGAAGCCTCAATTGGTCCACACCATACGGAGGCAAGCGCTACCCAGGTATTGACTGAGACAGAGCGCGGTAGTTCTCACACTTCCGCTTCCACTCTCTTCAGCACGACCAGTTTTCGTTGCTGCGTCATCAGCATTTAACCTGCTTAATATATGACGGACCCAACCTTGCTCTCACCGCACCCACTGTTAACTCCGGCCCTGTTGATACTGTGGTCCAGACAGGTATATTCAATGTCCAGTCAACTAAAATGGTGGTTGAAGACTCCTTTTTCCGGCACTTTTAAAAATGTGGGGTCATGCAGTTTGGCTCATGCTGTGCCACAGACAGGATAGTCCAATGTCCAGTGAAACTAAAATGGTTGTTGACAGACTCCCTTTTTCCGGCACTTTTTTAATTGGCCATGCAGGTTTGGCTCATGCTGTGCCCAACAGGTAATAGTCCAATTCCAGTTCAACTAAATGGTTGATGAAAGACTCCTTATTCGGCACTTTTTAAATGTTGGTGTCATGCAGGTTGGGGCACATGCTGTGCCAGGACAGTTAGTACAATGTCCATTCAACTAAAATGGTGTCTGAAAACTCCTTTTTACCGGCCTTTTTAAATGGGGGGGTCTGCAGTTGGGCTCATGCGGGCCCAGGACAGTATAGTCAGTCCAGGAAAACTAAAATGGTGGTTGAAAGACTCCTTTTCCTCACTCTAAAATTAGGGTCAGCAGGTTTGCGGCTCATGCTGTGCCCGGACCAGGTATAGTCAAAGTCCATGAAACTAAAATGGGGTTTGAAGACATCCTTTTTCTTCCGCACTATTTTAAATGTGGTGGTCATCAAAGGTTTGGGCTCATGCTGTGCCAGACAGGTATAGTCAATGTCCAGTTAACACTAAAATGGTGGTTGAAAACGTCTTTTTCCGCACTTTTTAAGTGTGGGGGTCATGCAGGTTTGGGGCTCATCCTGTGGCCCAGACAGGTATAGTCAATTCCCAGTGAAACTAAAATGGTGGTTGAAAGACTCCATTTTCCGCACTTTATAAATGTAGGGTCCATGCAGTTTTGGGGCTCATGCTGGGCCCCAAACAGGTATAGTCAATGTCCAGACAAACTAAAATGTGTTGAAAAACTCCCTTTTTTCCGGCACTTTTAAATATAATGGGGGGTCATCGCAGTTTTGGGCTCATGCCGGTGTCCCAGGACAGGTATAGTCAATGTCCATTTCACCTAAAAAAGGTGGGTTGAAAGCTCCTTTTCCGGCACTTTTTAATGTGGGTCATGCAGGTTTGGCACATGCTGTGGCCCAGGACAGGTATAGTCAATGTCCAGTTCAACTAAAAGTGGTTGAAAGACTTCCTTTCCAGCACTTTAAAATGTGGGTCTCAGTTTGGGGCTCAGGCTGCGATCCAGGACAGGGATATTCAATGTCCTTCAAGTACCATGATGGTTTCAAATCATACAGCCTTCTGGCACTTTTTAATTTGGGTGTAGCAGGTATAAGTCCAGGCTGTGGTATCAATACAGTGATAGTGAATTGGTGTGACTTTTTTTCTGTGACTTTTAAAACCAAAGTGAGTTGACTAAGATGTAGACGTATCCTTATGACTGTTGTGGATATAATTTCACTTCTCCAGCTTGTTTGGGTGTAATAATGGTGTTGTTGCTCTCCCATAGACTTTAATGGTCATGCGCATAATCGATTTTCACTATCGAAAAAAACCCTTTTCGGGTTGCGGCCGACTATCGACTATCGATCAATCTCGATAGCCAACGCAATCGCTCAACACTAGAAATGAATGAAAAGAGTCATACACACATCACCCCCACTCTGGGTTTATGGTCGCTTTTTGGCAGGATTAGGGGGCCTTTTGGGCTGACCGCAAATTTTTAAAATCTTTTGTGGGTCCCTATCAGACAGTTATGGCATTTGATGTGCATAGAACATTAATGTTCAAGATCCTAATACTCCTTTGCAAAAGCTTTTCTAAGAGAAAAATGGTAGAAAAGATTAATCTCACCTTTTTAAGGGGCTATTTTAAATCTGGGGGCCAACCCCCCCGAAATTTTTTGAACAGAATTTTTAAAATAAATTTTTAAAAAAGGACAAAATTTAAAAAGTTTTAAACTCTCATTTTGGCTTTTATTTTTATTTGATTCCAAAAAATCTCTGTAAAAACACCCAAAATTTTTGATTAGCCAGTTTGTTTTGTTATAGACTGCCCCCTAGATTTTTCCCCCCTGAAACTTGTAGAAATCTGTGAGTCTTTGTGTACTTAATACTTGCTGTGAAAAGGATGGATTGTAGTTGGATTTGTGCCACTTGGGATTTGATACGGTAACAAAAAAGTGCTTCACCCTCCCTCTTAAACACTCTTTTCTGCATATTGGGAAAAATACAGTCCGCCTTTTTTTATCTATGAGGTTAGGAAATAGCTCATTCTCTCGTCTAGAAACCAAGCTCCATTCAAAACCTGTAATTTTATATATGGCTGCAGTTAACCCCAAAATTTTTCCGGTTCCCAAAATGCTACAGATTGGGGTTGTTTGCCAAAGTGTTTTAAGAGAAACTTTTTCATTTTTCAACTAGTTAAACCCGTCCCTGGGTCTAAGACATATTAAAAAAGAAAATAGTAAAAAAGGGGTACTATATTTTCCCTGCACTGTGACATCACTGTGTATTATTTCCCTTTTCTGTGACATCACCCCTGTATTATCCCGTACTGGGGACATCACTGTGTAATTTTCTGTACTGTTACATCCCTGTGGTATTAAACCCGTACTGTGACATCACTGTGTGTATTAGGGGTTGTCCGGGGACATCAAATGTGTGGGGAAATTTTCCCCTGTACCCGGGACATCACCCGTGTAATTTTTCCCGTACTGTTAAAAACACTGTGTGTTAAATTTTCTGTACTTTTGACATCCTGTGTGTTTAAACCCGTACTGTGACCATCACTGGTGTTAAATTAAACCCTGAATGTGACATCACTCTTTATTATCCCTTTTCTGTTACATCACTGGTATTATCTTTAAATTTTGACTCCCCGGGGGTAAAATTTTCCCCTAAAATTTTTCATCACGTGTTAAATTTGCTGTACTGTACATCACTGTGTGAAAAAAACCCCCTTTTACTGGGCAAACCCCTGTGTATTATCCTTACTGTAACCCTCACTGTGTGGATTATTTGTACTGTGACTCACTTTGGGGTATTATCCCTTTACTTTTGACATTTACTGTATATATTAAACCCCGTTTCTGGACAAAAAAATGGGTGTATTTTCCCTTTTACTGTTCCTCACTGTATTTTTATTTTTTTCCCCGGAAATGTGAAATCACTGTGTTTATCCCGTAAGTTTACATCACTTTGTATTATCCTTTTTCCCCCGTGAAAAATCAAATGTTCATTTTAAATTTTTTCCCGAAAACCCTCACTGTTTTATAGTATCTCTGTACTGTTGGGCATCACAAAGGTATTATCCCTGTAAATGTGACATTCCCCTGTTTGCATTTTTTCCCCGTACTTTTGGGAAAACATGTGGGGTATTTTTCTGTACGGGACATCACTGTGTGTAGTAATTTTTATGTACTTTTTGGGCATCACTGTTTTATTTTTTCTCTGGAAAGTGACATCACTGTTTTTTAAAAATAGAGGGTAAATTTAAAAAAAAAGAAAAACGCATTAATTTAAAAGGGGGTCACGGTTTTAAGGGGCCCTAAAAAGAAAATGGGCAAGGGGCAAAAGCGTTCTTGGTCTATACTTTTATTGGGGCAAAAACATTAACTGGGGTTGTGATTCAAGCAAACGCTTCCCCCCGACTGGGTACTGGGAAATTTTTCTGTGAAATGGAATCTACCCCGGGTCGATTTTCTAAGGTCCCTTAAAAAATCGAATTGAGGCCTTAAAAAATTTGGGTTTAAAAACCGACTTTAAATCACCGGGGGTCGTTTTCTAACTCTTATCAAACTTACTTTTTCTTTAGGCCCTTTAACAACCGGCAAACGCTGTTTTGGCGCCCCAAAACGCAGTAAATTTTGGGGTCCCCCAGGAAGGGAAAAAGGGTTCGAACCCAGTAAGTTATAAAGCCCCCCCGGGAGGTGGGTTAAAATGCCCCTTTTTATATCTCCCATAGGAAGGTGTGTTTTTTATATGTCCCCCACCCGGTTTTATAGGCGGTTTAAAGGAATTCCCCCCGTTTTGGTATAAAAGGAAGGTTTGGATTTCCCCAAATTTTTTATATTTGGCAATTTTTTGGATCCCCCAGTAGGTAAAATAGGCAGGGTTTTGGTCCCCCAGCAGGGATATAGGCAGGATTTGGTCCCCCAGCAGGTTATAGGCAGTTTTAAAAGGGCCCCCATCAGGTAAAATAGCCGGTTTTGGTTTTCCCGCAGCAGGGGAATAGGCAGGTTTAGGGCCCCCAGGGAGGTTTATAGGCAGGTTTGGGGCCCCCCGCAGGTATATAGCCCGGTTTTGGTCCCCCCCCAGGTATATAGGCAGGGTTTTGGTTTCCCCCCGCAGGGATATTTGGCAGGGTTTTGGGCCCCCAGCAGGTATATAGGCGGTTTTTGGGTTTCCCCCCGGGAGGTAAAATAGATTTGCCTTTTTTACCTCACAGGGAACATATGTAGGTTTGCTTTTTGGCCTCACAGAAAATATGTAGGTTACCCTTAAAAGGGCCCCACAGCACATATTTAGGTAGCTTAAAATGCCTCACAAACCCATATGTTTGGTTGATTATAGCCTCACCGAAATATTTAGGGGTAGAAATTTGAAAGGGTCCCCCCTGCACCTTAAAATAAGTAGTTTAATTTTTCCCCCCTCCCTGACATTTTAAAAAGTAGATTTAAAAGCCCCCCCCTGCACATTATTAAAAAAAAATAAAGCCCCTCCCCCGCACAATAACAACGAGAATAAAAGCCCCCCTCCCCCACATTTAAAAATATAATAGCCCCCCCCCCTGCACATAAACAGTAGATAATAGCCCCCCCTCCCCGCAAATAAACAGTTAATTTAAAAGCCCCCCCCCCCTGCCAAAATATAATAGTTGATAAAAGCCCCCCCCCCCTGCCCCAAAAACAGAAAAATAATACCCCCCCCCGCTGAATATGGGCAGTAAATAAAAAAGGGCCCCCCCCCCCTTTCAAAATATAACCCCGGGAGATTTAAACCCCCCTCCACCACAAAATAACAGGGAGATAATTGCCCCCCTCCACTGCTCATATTTAAAAGTGGATAATAGCCCCCCTCCCTGGGAAAATTTTTAACATTTGATAATAGCCCCCCCCCTGGGAAAATATGACAGTAGATAACAGGCCCCCCCTCCCTGCACTTTTAACGTAGATTAAAAGCCCCCCTTTACTTGCTCATATAAACATAGAAAAAAACTCCCCTCCCTGCACAATTAACAGTAGAAAAAGCCCCCTCCCGGAAAAAATTTAAAATTTGATAATAGCCCCCCCCTGCACATATTTAACCCGTAGGTAAATTTGCATTCCCTCCCCGCAAATATAAAGTTGTTTAAAAGCATCCCTCCCTGCCCCCAAAAATTAATCATAAAAAAATAGGCCCCCCCCTTTCCCTTTCAACATATGATATTTGAAAAATAGAAACCCTCCCGCAAAATATAACAGTAGAAAATACCCCCCCCCCTGCCCCAAAAATAAAGTAGATTTAATACACCCTCCCTGGACTATAAAAAGTAGATTAAAAAGCCCCTTCCCCGCAAATAATAGAAAATTTTAAAAGCCCACCTTTCCCCCCACATATATAGTTGATAATAGCATCCCTCCCTGAACCCTATAACAACAGGGAGATTAAAAGCCCCCCCCTGCCAAAAATTTAACAGTTTAAAAATAGCATCCCCCCCTGAATAAACCCTAATAATTTGCAAATCCCTCCCCGCCCCATAAATAAAAATAAAAGCCCCTACCCTGCACAATGATAGTAAAATAATAGCAACCCTTTCCCTTCACATATAACAAAAAGTAGATTAAAAGCCCCCCTCCCCGCCCCAAAATAACAGTAGATAATAGGCCCCCTCCCTGCCCCATATAATAGTTAAAATAAAAAGCCCCCCCTCCCTGCAAATATAACAGTAGATAATTTGATTCCCCCCCGGCACAAAAAACAGTAGATAATAGCCCCCCCTTCCTTCCCCATTTAACAGGGAGATAAAGCCCCCCCTCCCTGCACCCCAAAAAACAGTAGTTTAAAAGCCCCCCCTCCCCCGCCATATAACCCGGTTTTGGGGAAAAAAAGCCCCCCTCACCTGCCCCATAAAAACCCCAAAAGATTAACAGCCCCCCCCCCCTGCACCCTAAAATTGATAATAGCCCCCCCCCCCTGCACATTTTAACAATGATTACTAAGCCCCCCCCCCTGAAAATTTTAACAATAGATAAAAAGCCCCCTCCCTGCACATATAAAAAAAAAGATAATGCCCCCCTCCCTGCACATATAACGTTAGATAAAAGCCCCCCTCCCGCAATATAACAATTTGATTTAAAAAGCCCCCCTCCCTGCACATAAGGGAAAAGATAATTTGCCCCCCTCCCCTTTTCCCCATATAAAAAATTTTATAATAGCCCCCAACTTTAATAGCGCAATTAAAAGTAATTTCCCTGACAGCACCTTACCTGGGGCCTTTGTTTCCCGCCGCTGTCGCTTTCTCCCGATCTTTTTCTTCAGCGGCGTGACCCTTTTCCAAGGGGCCCCCGGCCGGGGAGCGTGATGACGCGCACGCCGGAAATGGGGTGCCCCTCCGGCCGGCCACAAAAAGCCGCATCCGGAAGCCGGGGCCCCAAAATTTACTCCGCGGAGCTCTCTGCTCCGCTGAAACCATCTAACTGTATGTGCATCCGGGGGACGCACATTTTCCCGTTTCCCCCGCCACCCCTGCCGTCGCCAAAAGGGCCTAAGCCGCTAAGCCATAGCTTAGCGACTTGGGAGCGGCTTTGGACACCCCAAAAAATCGGGCGGGCCCGGGGCGGCGGTTTGAACGGCGGGGGGGACTAAATGGATACCCCGTTATTTTTATTGAGGAAATGGACAAATTTTTTTTGAAAGAAAATTTTGGTTCCTTCCCCAAAATTAACAAAAAAATCAATAATTTTTTCTCTTGGGAGAATTTTTTTGTTTAATAATTTGGGGTATTATTGATGAACTTGGATTCAAAGGACCCCATAAAGAGGTTAGCAAAAGAGGGTGCGACCCTGGTCCCCATCGCAGTTCCCAGTTGCTGATGGTAGTTTATATTTTCATATGTGAAGAAATTATTTTTTAAAATCAATTCCAGGCCTTTAATTAAAAACTCCTTAAAAGCAGAAGAGAAGATAGGCTCTGTATCTCTCATTAAATTGTGAATGTCCTCCAGCAGTTTAAAATTCCATAACAGGGGTCTGTAAACGGCCTACGCGTTTCAGGTTATACACCCTTACTCATGGCACAATAACATACATGTACACTCTGAATTTAAATGTCCATGACCGGAAATGACATTGACTGACACGTCATATGGCAGAAATAGTTAAAAACATTATATAGAAAAAAGACACACAATAATTAATAGTGATACAAAAGATCGTTCCTATAATTTAAACCAAAAGGTACTCTGGTATTTAATTTAAAAATCCAGAAAGCTTCTCGTTTCAAAAGCAATTGTTTAAGATTACCTCCTCTAGAATTAAGTTTTACTTTTTCTATACCAAAGAAAAAGAAATGTGAGATATCCCCATTATGTGCAGTGAGAAAATGTCTGGATGCTCCAGATATGTTTAAATATCCCGTATTTCTAATATGTAGAATGTGTTCATAGATTCTTTTTTTCAACTGCCTAATTATATGTCCTATATAAATTAGTTCACATTATTTGCACTGAATAGCATAGACTACAGCCTCAGTATTGCAGTTGATAAAAGTATCAATTTTATAACAATGTTCACCTTGTCTGGCAGAGAACTCAGTTACATTGCCCGTGTACTGGCACATATTACAACGTAAGCCTCTGCACTTAAAGTTACCTTTCATTGAAAGCCATGTATTTGTTACATTTGTATCCTCATAACAGGACTCGGGGACAACACTTGTGGCAAGGGATCGACCTCTTCTAGGTATGTATTTTATCCCTTGTTCAATGATTTCTGAAGTAACATCATCTTGGCATAAGATAGGTAGGTTTTTTTGTACTAGTTTAATTATCTGTTTATACTAGTTACTGTAGGGTGTAACAAAAGTCAAAGGAAAGGAATCCTTGGTATGTTTTTTTTGGGGTTTCCCTTCACTTATTAATTGGTTCCTATCCTTATCTAACACCAAATTCATTGCTCTATCGATACTCCATCTTGGATAATTTCTTCTTTTTAAACGTTGCTCTATAATGTCATTATGCGTTTTCAGAACATCCAAGTCTGAACAGAGACGTTTGGCACGGGTGAACTCACCCACAGGTATCGCCTTTAGTGTATGTTCGGGGTGGTTACTTTTAGCATGCAAAACAGTATTGCCCGCAGTGTCCTTCCTGTATAATGATGAGTGAACCTCATTGTTCTTAATAAACAAATGTACATCCAAAAAATGTATATTACATGTGTCATGACAAAAAGTGAAACTTAAATTGAGATTATTGTCATTGATGTAAGAAATGAATTTTTCTATGTCCGAAACTGTTCCTTCCCAAATCATCAAAATGTCATCAATAAATCTTCCAAAGTACTTTATTCTGCCAAAAAAGGGATTATATGAGGAAAAAATATAATTTTCCTCCCACCAGGCCATATACAAATTGGCCAGGGAGGGTGAAAATTTCAATGTTCCATTGAAAATAAAAAAAATTATGTTTCAACAAATAGCCACTATCTGCAGAATAAATTCTATAAATTCCTCTGAATATAGACTGTTTGCGTAGAGGTGATGAGCTAAAGCGGACATTGCAAGGTGATGTGGGATGGAAGAATAGAGAGAACACACGTCACATGTGAGCCAGGAAAAACTGTTACTCCAAGGGAATTTGTTGAATGTTTTGAGTACCTGTGTGCTATCTTTAATATAACTTGGAGTGCACACTACAAGTGGTTGGAGGAGGTCGTCTATCCACGCACATACCCTCTCATTTAGAGAACCTATACCTGCTATTATTGGTCTCAAGGGTGGGGTGGTAGTAGATTTGTGTATTTTAGGGAGTCCATGGAATACTGGTGTGATGGGATTCTCAACCATAAAATGACTGTATTGTTTATCATTTAGAATACCTTGATAAACACCTTCTTTCAACAGATTTGATAAGATCTTACGGTATTCTTCTGTTGGATTCCCCTTTAATCTTTTATAAGTATTACTGTCATCCAGTATTCTTAATGCAGCTTCCCTATACATAGATTTATCCATAACTACCACTTTCCCACCCTTGTCGGCCATTTTTATGACAATGTTTTTTTCCTCTGTTAGTTTTTTTAAACCTATTTTCTGTTTATTAGATAAATTGGATCTAAAGTTGTTATTTGTGCATTCCTGGTGTAGCTCCCTCAAATCCCTTTCCATTTTGTAAAGGAAGCTATCAAAGGCCTCAGTGCGTGTCCTGATGGGGTAATAAGAAGGATTTGGTATAGTGAAAGAAGCTTCACTGATACTACATTCCCTGTCAGATCTGTTATTTATTTCCAATGTTTTTAAATCCAATAGTGTTTTTTGCTCCAGAAAAGATAATTCCTTGTATTCATTATGATTCCTAAAATTATCATCATGTTTGTACTGTTTGTTCACACTTTGATCTGGGTTATAAAAATGTTTGCGAATTGTTAGTGAACGTACAAATTTATTAACATCTAAAATGATATTAAATAAATTGAAATTATTAGCTGGAACAAAACTTAATCCCAGACTCAACACCGACTGTTGTTCAGGGGTTAATGTAACAGAAGAAAGATTCAAAACATTGTCAGATGTATTATCAGATATATGAAGAGGGCTTTCAGCTAACGCGTGCGTTTAATGATAGATCTTTCAAACGACAAGTCAGTTTTGATTCATTAGAGAAAACCATCATGGGACTTTCTGACATAGATACAGATCATTCAGAGGAACAGAATCATTCAGGAGTCTCTGATTCCTCTGGTTTTGGGAACCGAGATAATCACCCAAAAAACGGGCAAGGAGTACTAGAAGGGCCGGGAAGAAACACAAGAAGTGGAGGAAGGAGTACCTCTCAGAGGAGAGGAACAGCCCAGAAGAAACGCACGCGTTAGCTGAAAGCCCTCTTCATATATCTGATAATACATCTGACAATGTTTTGAATCTTTCTTCTGTTACATTAAGTGTGAACAAACAGTAAAAAAATGAAGATAATTTTAGGAATCATAATGAATACAAGGAATTATCTTTTCTGGAGCAAAAAACACTATTGGATTTAAAAACATTGGAAATAAATAACAGATCTGACAGGGAATGTAGTATCAGTGAAGCTTCTTTCACTATACCAAATCCTTCTTATTATCCCATCAGGACACGCACTGAGGCCTTTGATAGCTTCCTTTACAAAATGGAAAGGGATTTGAGGGAGCTACACCAGGAATGCACAAATAACAACTTTAGATCCAATTTATCTAATAAACAGAAAATAGGTTTAAAAAAACTAACAGAGGAAAAAAACATCGTCATAAAAATGGCCGACAAGGGTGGGAAAGTGGTAGTCATGGATAAATCTATGTATAGGGAAGCTGCATTAAGAATACTGGATGACAGTAATACTTATAAAAGATTAAAGGGGAATCCAACAGAAGAATACCGTAAGATCTTATCAAATCTGTTGAAAGAAGGTGTTTATCAAGGTATTCTAAGATGATAACAATATAGTCATTTTATGGTTGAGAATCCCATCACACCAGTATTCCATGGACTCCCTAAAATACACAAATCTACTACCACCCCACCCTAGAGACCAATAATAGCAGGTATAGGTTCTCTAAATGAGAGGGTATGTGCGGGGATAGACGACCTCCTCCAACCACTTGTAGTGTGCACTCCAAGTTATATTAAAGATAGCACACAGGTACTCAAAACTTTCAACAAATTCCCTAGGAGTAACAGTTTTTCCTGGCTTACATGTGACGTGTGTTCTCTCTATTCTTCCATCCCACATCACCTTGCAATGTCCGCTTTAGCTCATCATCTCTATACGAATAGTCTATATTCAGAGGAATTCATAGAATTTATTCTGCAGATAGTGGAATATTTGTTGAAACATAATTTTTTTATTTTCAATGGAACATTCTATTTACAAATACAAGGTGCCCCAATGGGAGCTAAATTTTCACCCTCCCTGGCCAATTTTTATATTGCCTGGTGGGAGGAAAATTATGTTTTTTCTTCAAATAATCCCTTTTTTGGCAGAATAAAGTACTTTGGAAGATTTATTGATGACATTTTGATGATTTGGGAAGGAACAGTTTCGGACATAGAAAAATTCATTTTTTACATCAATGACAATAATCTCAATTTAAGTTTCACTTTTTGTCATGATACATGTAATATACATTTTTTGGATGTCCATTTGTTTATTAAGAACAATGAGGTTCACTCATCATTATACAGGAAGGACACTGCGGGCAATACTGTTTTGCACGCTAAAAGTAACCATCCCGAACATACACTAAAGGCGATACCTGTGGGTGAGTTCACCAGTGCTAAACGTCTCTGTTTAGACTTGGATGTTCTGAAAACGCATAATGACATTATAGAGAAACGCTTAAAAAGAAGAAATTATCCAAGATGGAGTATCGATAGAGCAGTGAATTTGGTGTTAGATAAAGATAGGAACCAATTAATAAGTGAAGGGAGAACCCAAAAAAAACATACCAAGGATTCCTTTCCTTTGACTTTTGTTACACGCTACAGTAACCAGTATAAACAGATAATTAAACTAGTACAAAAAAACCTACCTATTTTATGTAAAGATGATGTTACCTCAGAAATCATTGAACAAGGAATAAGATATGTACCTAGAAGAGGTCGATCCCTGGCTACAATGCTGTCCCCAAGCCTGTATGAGGATACAAATGTAACCAATACATGGCTTTCAATGAAAGGTAACTTTAGGTGCAGAGGCTTACGTTGTAATATGTGCCAATTAAATACCAGAGTACCTTTTGGTTTAAATTATAGGAACGATCTTTTGTATCACTATTAATTATTGTGTGTTTTTTCTATATAATGTTTTTAACTATTTCTGCCATATGACGTGTCAGTCAATGTCATTTCCGGTCATGGACATTTAAATTCAGAGTGTGCATGTATGTTATTGTGCCATGAGTAAGGGTGTATAACCTGAAACACGTAGGCCGTTTACAGACCCTGTTATGGAATTTTAAACTGCATAAATAAAGCATAGAAGAGTGAAGAAATCAGGCGATACCTTTTAGAGGCTAACTGAGTATATTTGATGGTGAGCTTTCGAGAGAACTAGCTCCCTTCTTCAGACATGATGATATACAAGAAATTGAAAATTCACAGGCTTTTTATACACACAAGACATGGACCTTCAAAGGATCTTAGAATTCTTAAACATAACAAAATGCAATATAAGCAAACAATGTCATTTACAACAGGTCAAACAATTAACTATCTGGAAACTTGTGAGGCATGACAGAGGGGTCAGTAAATCTGCCGTCTTATCTCACAGCCATCACGTGTAATTTGTGGCCATCACAGTTCACATATAGTTTGACATAAAACTAGCATGGATATTTAACCCATTTTGCAGAGTCTGAAATTTTTGCATTAATTTAAATTCCCATTCCTTTCTCTCCCTCGCGCTCTTAAAGTGTCCCATTAAAACCACAATCTTCAGATCTTCAATACAGTGGTCCTCTCTGGAGAAGTGTTGTGCCACTGGAAGATCAGTTCTACTGTTATTAATAGTGAATCTATGTGAGTTCATGCGCTGGCTGAGTCTCTGTCCTGTTTCCCCCACATAAAGGCCTGTGGTCGGCATTGCGCACACATAATCAGATACACCACATTGCTAGACCTGCAGGAAAATGTCCCCCTAATTCTGTGGCACCTGCTGTGGACTGTGGGACAGGTACACTGACAGCGGTGTGGATGTGCCTGCAGGTCTTGCACCTGTTCTGCAGGCAGGGTGAGGTGCCATTTTCAGTTGGGGCCTTCAGGGCGCTCCGGACACTAATACGCCGCAGGTTTGGTGGTTGCCTAAAGGAGAGGAGAGGGGGGACTGGGAATATGTCTTTGAGTCTATTGTCTCTATGTAGCACAGGTTGAGTTTCCTTGGCAAACTTTCGTAGGATCTCCAGCTGTGGGTTGTAGGTTAAAAACTAGGGGCACTCGTTCTTCCTTCTGGGTCTCTTTGTAACGTGAGCAGACTGTATCTGTTCATGGAGTCCGCTTTGCTGATTGATTGTCCGTCACTTTTGGTTTGTATCCCAATTGGAGAAATTTTGTCCTCAGATCCAGGAGGTGTTTGTCCAGGTCTGTCTTGTTGGAGCAAATACGATTGTACCGTATAGCCTGGCTGTATATAATGGATTGCTTTGTGTGCTTGGGGTGGAAGCTGTCATTCCTGAGGTAGGCCGTTCTGTCTGTGGGTTTGTGGTACACTGATGTGAGTAGCCGGTGTTCTTTGATGTGTATTGTAGTATCCAGAAAGTGGATTTTGCTCTCTGAATAGGTAAGCTTGAGGTTGATGGTGGGGTGGAAGTTATTGAAGTCATTATGGAATTGAATTAGGGCCTCCTCGCCCGCAGTCCAGATGACAATGATATCATCGATGTAACGGAGGTACATCATGGGTTTGGTGGTGCATGTGGATAGATACGCTCCTTCCAGTTCAGCCATGAAGAGGTTTGCATACTGGGGCGCACATCTGGACCCCATTGAAGTTCCCATTCGCTGTAGATATAGGTCCTCTCAAAATTACAAATAGTCGTTGCTGAGTCGCAACTGTATGAGCTGTGTTATTGGTTTTGTTGGGCGGTTCAGTTTCTCCAGGTGTGTCCGACATGCTGCAACTCCATCCTTGTGGGGAATGTTTGTATACAACGATTCTACATCCATGGTTGCCAAAATGGTGCCCTCAGGAAGTGGACCGAGGGCATTGAGTTTGTTAAGAAGATCCGTGGTGTCCTGGATGTAGCTTGGAGTATCTCTGACCAGGGGTTTTAGGAGATTTTCCACCCAACCTGAGATATTCTCTGTCAGAGTCCCAATACCAGAAATGATAGGCCTCCCAGGGTTGCCTTCTTTGTGGATCTTGGGGAGCATGTAGAAGCAGCCCGGCCTGGGATCCGCTGGGATGAGCCCCTCTACCTGGCTCTGGACCTGAGTTGGAAACTTCTTGATCATATTCTTTAGCTGTTTTATAAAGTCCTCTGTGGGATCACTGTTAAGTTTGGAGTAATGGGCAGGGTTGGAAAGCTGCCTGTTTGCTTCCTGGATATAGTCAGAGGTGTTCATCATGACTATTGCGCCCCCTTTGTCAGCTGGTTTTATTATTACGTCCTGATTTTCTTTCAGTGAGGTGATGGCCTTCTGTTCCTGCAGGGTTAGGTTGTGGACCTGTTTCTTTACTTTCCCCAAGATCTCAGATTTTATCTTGCTTCTGAAACAGTCAATGTATTTATCCAGTGCTGCATTAGTTCCAGGCTGTGGGGTCCAGGTTGATTTTTTGGTGGGTTCCTTATGGGCTGTTCTCTCAGAGTCGCTGCTGTATGGAAGGTCTTTTCCATAGAAGTATTCCCTCAATCTCATTTTTCTGAAAAACTCCTCCATGTCATTGCAGAGTTTGACATGGTCGGTGAGTGTTGAGGGGCAGAAGGAGAGACCTTTGGAGAGAGCTGACATTTCGTGCTTATTTGGCTCATAGGAGGAAAGGTTCACCACACAGGTCTGCTGAGCTGGGCTGGTGCTTGTGGTTGTAGTAGTAGGGCCTTTTTGTCTCAGTCTCTGGAGCTTTTTCTTCTTGTTGTTGATAAGCATGTCCTGCAGTTTCCGGTAGTATGTGTGGAGTTTGGCCTTCATCTCCTCTGTGTCATTCTCCAGTGATGTCTTTAGGGCCTGTATCTCCTCCTGTGTTTTTCTCCTGTTGTTATAGGAAATTTTTAGCATGTAGTTTCGCAGCTTTTCAGATGTTCGAATACATAGTTGTTCTGCATATCGGCTGTTGTAGGTGTGCCGGGTTGGGTTATGCAGAGTGACATTATACTACTAAATAAAGCATAAGAATTTTTATAAGAAGGAGCTGGAGGACATTCACAATTTAATGAGAGTTTACTAAAAAGTCCTTCTGAATCATTTGACTACCTCCGTGCTCTTCATTCCAGTCACGTCTTGGGATCACACCCAACTTTAATCAAGTGCTAAGGAGACCTACATCGAGGGTGAAGTGGTGCTGCTTGTTTGCTTGTATATAGGCTCTGTATCTAAAAATTCTTTGATGATTTTAAGACCCAGTGAATGTCGGATATTTGAATAAAGAGCCGTCCTCATGGTCTAAACAAAATACATGAGTCTATCATCAAATAAATTCTAAAAGAATAGTTCCTATAAGCAATTAATAGTCTTCTGCACGCACCTTCTATATATATATATACACTCACCGGCCACTTTATTAGGTACACCTGTCCAACTGCTCGTTAACACTTAATTTCTAATCAGCCAATCACATGGCGGCAACTCAGTGCATTTAGGCATGTAGACATGGTCAAGACAATCTCCTGCAGTTCAAACCTAGCATCAGTATGGGGAAGAAAGGTGATTTGAGTGCCTTTGAACGTGGCATGGTTGTTGGTGCCAGAAGGGCTTTGTCTGAGTATTTCAGAAACTGCTGATCTCCTGGGATTTTCACGCACAACCATCTCTAGGGTTTACAGAGAATGGTCCGAAAAAGAAAAAACATCCAGTGAGCGGCAGTCCTGTGGGCGGAAATGCCTTGTTGATGCCAGAGGTCAAAGGAGAATGGGCAGACTGGTTCGAGCTGATAGAAAGGCAACAGTGACTCAAATAGCCACCCGTTACACCCAAGGTAGGCAGAAGAGCATCTCTGAACGCACAGTACGGCGAACTTTGAGGCAGATGGGCTACAGCAGCAGAAGACCACACCGGGTGCCACTCCTTTCAGCTAAGAACAGGAAACTGAGGCTCCAATTTGCCCAAGCTCATCGAAATTGGACAGTAGAAGATTGGAAAAACGTTGCCTGGTCTGCTGAGTCTCGATTTCTGCTGCAACATTCGGATGGTAGGGTCAGAATTTGGCGTCAACAACATGAAAGCATGGATCCATCCTGCCTTGTATCAACGGTTCAGGCTGGTGGTGGTGGTGTCATGGTGTGGGGAATATTTTCTTGGCACTCTTTGGGCCCCTTGGTACCAATTGAGCATCGTTGCAACACCTTGTGGAATCTATGTCTTTCATGTACCATACATTGTATATTCTCTATAGTGTGTAGACTTTTTTCTCCTTTTTCTTTTTTCAGGTGTGTACATGTATACATCTATATACATGTATAATAATTTTTTAAGCTTTTAGCCGGCATCTTTTTTTCCCCGCAGTTCCCGTACTGATGGTATTAATACACATATGTATACAGAAATGGTTTTAATTTATGCAGTTCTTAATACACATTTAAATTATTTTTAAACATATATTTTTTTCACATCATGCACATATATATTTATCTACATCGCCTCCCTGTTTTTACGTTTTGATTCAATTTTAATTTTTTTTATATAATGCATATATTTTATGCATATATTTTATACCTCCTTTGCACATATTATCTTTCTATCTTTTATTTCTCTATTTTATTATACAGATGTCTTATTTCCATTTTATCCAGATATTTATCCTGTATTTTCTTCTGTCTCGTATGTTTTTTCTATTTAAATTGTCATTGATTACTATGTTTCACTGATACCTGTTTGTTTCACACATGTGCATCTTTGTTTGTTTTGTTTGTTTTTTTTTTCCTTCCTCTCTCATTCAACCTCATTTGCATTTTCAATTACCGCCCATTTAGCCTCGTTTTAACTATATACATAGGTATATAAACCTGTTGTACTGTAGTATGTGATACATCTGAGGAAGCTGATGTTGATATCAGCGAAACGCGTAATGTTTTGCCCAATAAATGTATAGACAAGAATAGCTATTGCTCCTTGTCCATTTTCTTTTTAGCGCTCTAGAACCGTGATCCCTTTTAAGTTATCTGTCTTTAATTATCTCTATTATCTCCTACCCTCGGCGTCCCTCGTGGAATCCTAGGCGGGATCGTTCCGGAGCTGCTTCCTCTATTGGAAAAGACAACCTTTGGAAATGTGCTACAAGTGTATATGCGAGCTGTACCGTGGAATAGGTGAGCACCGTACTATCTTCGAGGTCGTTTTATCATTTGTCATAGAATTCAACTGCGCTTTTGTTCCCAGCTTCTACGTTCACCCATCGATACGATCTATCTGAGGGGGAATATTTCTTTTGTCTATCTGTACTGTGACATCACTGTGTGTATTATCCCTGTACTGTGACATCATTGTGTTTATTATTTCTGTACTGTGATATCACTGTTTTTTATCCATGTACTGTGACATCACTTTGTATTATCACTGTACTGTGACATCACTGTGTGTATTATCCTGTACTGTGACATCACTGTGTATATTATCTGTACTGCGACATCGCTGTGTGTATTATCTCTGTACTGTGACATCACTGTGTATATTATCTGTACTGTGACATCACTGTGTGTATTATCTCTATACTGTGACATCGCTGTGTGTATTATCTGTACTGTGACATCACTGTGTATATTATCTGTACTGGCACACTGTGTTTTACCTGACTGTGACATCACTGTGTATATTATCCTGACTGTGACATCACGTGTGTATATCTATACTGGACATCACGTGTATATTATCCTGTACTGTGACATCACTGTGTTTATTAACCAGTACTGTGACATCACTGTGTATATTATCTGTACGTGACTCATGTGTGATTATCCCTGTACTGTGACACATGTGTATATTATCTGTACTGTGACATCACTGTGATATCTTGACTGTGACATCACTGTGATATTATCTCTGTACTGTGACATCACTGTGTACCAGTACTGACATCACTGTTGTATTGTCCTGTACTGTGACATCACTGGTGTATTATCGTACTGTGACTCACTGTTATTATCTCTGTACTGTGACATCACGTTAATTATCTCTGTACGTGACATCACTGTGTATTATCTGTACTGTGACATCACTGTGTGTATTATCCCTGTACTGTGACAATGTGTATATACTCTGTACTGTGCATCATGTTATTATCCTGCTGTGACTCACTGTGTATATCCTGTACTGTGACATCACTGTGTGTTTATCTGTACTGTGACATCACTGTGTATATTCGTACTGTGACATCACTGTGTTATTATTCTGCACTGTGACATCACTGTGTATTATCGTATTGACATCATGTATTATCCCTGTACTGTGACTCACTGTGTGTATATCTGACTGTACATCACTGTGTATTATCCTGACTGTGACATCACTGTGTGATTATCCCGTAACTGTGACATACTGTGTGTATATCTGACTGTGACATCATTGTGATATATCACTGTATGTACTATGTGTATAATCTTACTGTGACATGTGCATTATCTTACTGGACATCACTGTGTGATTATCTCTGTGCTGGATAACTGTGTGTATACTCTGTACTGTGACATCACTTGATCCCTGTACTGTGACATCACTGATGTGTATATCCTGTACTTGACATCACTGTGTTATCCTATACTGTGACATCACTTGTTACCAATAGACACCCTGTGTGTATACTTACTGTGACACACTATGTATTTCCTCTGTACTGTGACATCACTGTGTATTATCCCTGTACTGTGACATCACTGTGTATATTTTCCTGTACTGTGACATCACTGTGTATTATCCTGTACTGTGACATCACTGTGTATTGTCTGTACTGTGACATCACTGTGTGTATTATCTGTACTGTGACATCACTGTGTGTATTATCCTGTACTGTGACATCACTGTGTGTATTATCTGTACTGTGACATCACTGTGTGTATTATCCTGTACTGTGACATCACTGTGTATATTATCTGTACTGTGACATCACTGTATATTATCTGTACTGTGACATCACTGTGTGTATTATCCCTGTACTGTGACATCACTGTGTATATCTGTACTGTGACATCACTGGTGATTATCTCTGTACTGTGACATCATGTGTAATTATCTCTGTACTGTGACCATCACTGTGTGTATTATCTAGTATCTGTGACATCACGTGTTATTATCCTGTACTGTGACATCACTGTGTATATTATCTGTACTGTGACATCACTGTGTGTATTATCCCTGTACTGTGACATCACTGTGTGTATTATCTGTACTGTGATATCACTGTGTATTATCTCTGTACTGTGACATCACTGTGTATATTATCACTGTACTGTGACATCACTGTGTATTATCCATGTACTGTGACATCACTGTGTGTATTGTCCCTGTACTGTGACATCACTGTGTGTATTATCTGTACTGTGACATCACTGTGTATTATCTCTGTACTGTGACATCACTGTGTATATTATCTCTGTACTGTGACATCACTGTGTATTATCCCTGTACTGTGACATCACTGTGTGTATTATCTCTGTACTGTGACATCACTGTGTATATTATCTCTGTACTGTGACATCACTGTGTATTATCCTGTACTGTGACATCACTGTGTATTATCTCTGTACTGTGACAATCACTGTGGTATATTGTACTGGACATCACTTGTATTATCTCGTACTGACATCACTGTGTGTATTATCTCATGCACTGTGACATCACGTGTGTATTATCCTGTATGTGACTATCACTGTGTGTATTATCCCTGTACTGTGACATCACTGTGTATATCTGATACTGTGACATCAGTGAATCTACTGTGCATCAGGTGTATTATCCCTGTACTGTGACATCACTGTGTGTATTATCTGTACTGTGACATCATTGTGTATATTATCTCTGTACTGTGACATCACTGTGTATAATCTGTACTGTGACATCACTGTGCATTATCTGTACTGTGATATCACTGTGTGTATTATCTCTGTGCTGTGATATCACTGTGTGTATTATCTCTGTACTGTGACATCACTTTGTATTATCCCTGTACTGTGACATCACTGTGTGTATTATCCTGTACTGTGACATCACTGTGTATATCTATACTGACATCACTGTTGATACCATACTTGACACCATGTGTATTATCCCTGTACTGTGACATCACTGTATGTATTATCCCTGTACTGTGACATCACTGTGTATATTTTCCTGTACTGTGACATCACTGTGTATTATCCCGGACTGTGACATCACTGTGTATCATCTCTGTACTATGACATCACTGTGTATTATCCTGTACTGTGACATCACTGTGTATTATCTCTGTACTATGACATCACTGTGTATTATCCTGTACTGTGACATCACTGTGTATTATCTCTGTACTATGACATCACTGTGTATTATCCTGTACTGTGTCATCACTGTATATATTATCTCTGTACTGTGACATCACTGTGTGTACTATCCCTATACTGTGATATCATAGCGTTAATTATCTCTCTGCTGAGACATTGCTGATTTTATCAACTCCGTGACATCAGAGTATGTATTATCTTTGTAATGTGACATCACTCCGTACATTGTCTCCGTACTTATTCCTTTTCTATGACATTGTGAAGAAACTCTTCTATGGCCATCAGTGTGGGTGCTTGGTAATATGTAAGCAGGCTGTTTGTGTTTTTATGTTCACTCATTGTAATCTGAAGGAAGCCAGGTGCTTGCTTGTAAATCTGCAGCATTTTGGATTGTCTGATAGTCAGAAAAATGTCCCAGATTTTGATTTTATTACAAATCTGTTGACAAGTTTTAGGCTTCACCTCCTCCCAGTAAGTAAAAAAAAAATGTCTGCATAATTTTGCTGCATGTCCTAATTTGTAACATTTTTGCCACAGTTTACATAAAAAGGTGCAAATAAATTTAGTTTTTTTTTATCTTCTTAAGAACGTAAGTTTAAAGGGGTTTCATCGCTTCATCATTTGGCAGCCGTTTATACTGGTTGCTACGGAGAGCTTATGAAAAGGAGGGGCGGGTTTCTCCTCCCCGCAGGGGGGGAAGGGGAGCGATTCTCAGCTGCTGGAGCCTAAGGAATCATTCGAAGTGAAAAGCTAAGTGTAACTCCATAGTGTATATCTACATTTCTCGCTCGCTCTACATGCTTTGTAACTAGAATGGGCATTTGACATTGAGGACTCTGGGAAAGATGGGTGATTTTTTTTTTTTCTCTATCTCACTCTAACACACATTGATATATCCTGAAGATTATTACACCTCTGACCTCTACAGATCTGCAGAACAAATACGCTTTATCTGTTTGTGTTTACATGGGACTGCACAAGATCTCTCTCTCTGCTGCAGGACCACTGATCGCTGTCAGTGAACGCAGCAAACCCCGCACCGCACACGTCGACTGATCGCTGTCAGTGAACGCAGCAAACCCCGCACCGCACACGTCGACTGATTGCTGTCAGTGAACGCAGCAAGACCCGCGCCGCACACGTCGACTGATTGCTGTCAGTGAACGCAGCAAGACCCGCGCCGCACACGACACATGATTGCTGTCAGTGAACGCATTCGTACTCCTCTCTCTCTATCTCTTATGCCTGTTCACATCCGCACCGCACACTGACTACGTCTGACGTCATTCCCAATCACCGTCCACAGCTCGCACGTCACAGTCTCTACGTGCGTTCCCGAATACGACCGGGGGTGGCACCTCGCCGTAAGTCAACTTGTTCCCGAATACGACTGGGGGCGGCACCTCGGCGTAACTCATCTCCGCGCACACATGTCCCTGCTCCCTCCCATACACAACCTCTCTCCTGCTATTCCTTCTGATGCGTGTTCCCGAATACGGCCGGGGGCGGCACCTGGGCGTAACCAAACCGGAGCTCTCTCTCACTTCCAACAATTAAACAAGCGTCCCATTCTTTTAAACCATAGCACTTTGCTTATGTTAACCAAGGGCCTACAAGCTTCGATTTTTCGTCCCCAACTGTTGAACTATGATCTTTGAAATGAGAAAACCCCTTTAAGAGGTTTTGTGTGGATAAGAAAAACATGGTAACTTTTTACCCGAAATAGCACCACTCTTGTGCTTGGGATTGCTGCTCAACTATGTTAATTTCAATGGAGATGAGCTTTACTATCAGACACAGCTCATGGACAAGAGTAGCGCTGTTGTTTTTGGAAATAAAAGAAGACTCTTGCTCCAAATCCTGGACAACCCCTTTAAGTACGTTTATATGCTCCCACATGTTTGGGTATCCAGTGATTAGGCACTGACTTTTGTAAACATGGTTTTATATTTCCTTTTTCAAGAAAACTAAATTTTTCAAAATTTGGAATTATTATTTTCGTTTTGGTATTTTAACATGTGCAAACTTCATTCAGCCGATTTTGCAATTTTCTAACCAGAGTCGAGTTTCGGTCTTCGGCTTCATAGATGCTGTGTGGTCAGAATCATTACTATCCTGACAACTTTATTAGTTCTGGCAGGGGTGACTCGCTCGTCTGTATTTAATTACTCTGTCTAATTCAGACAGATGAAATTTAACAATTTACCATTTTTTATTCATTACCCTTTCACGTTTTCATGATTTTCTTCCTCCCTTCGTGTTGACTTTACCATTCAGAATGACGAACATGTTATATTTTATACAGACATGTACCTTTTCTTCCTGTGCACTGTAGACTTTCTTACCCACATACCTGGATTTCATTAAAGTTTAGGCTTAGTGTAGTACAGTATATTATGCAGGCCCAAGAACCACAGACCCTTTGAACACATGCTTCAAACCCACCTGCAGAAGAGACCACAGTCATATAATGCAATAGCCATGTAATAAACATTCATTGCTAACTTGACTTACTTTTTATAACTGGAATGTATAGTAAAGCCCGAATCCACTGCAGTAGTTGCAAACACAATGGAAAATTGATTGATTATAGCAGGCTCCTTTAATTTGCTCCATTTCAGGATATTTAAAGGGGTTTTCTTATTATGCTGTTTTACAAAACCACAGGCAGCTTCAGCCTCACGCTTCCTGGAAAGGCTGTGGCGGGTCTATAGCAGTGTTTGGCATATCAGCTCTGCTATTCCTAGCTGATCGTGTTACAGTGACAATACTGCAGGAGATTTATAGTCTGTCGTGCACAAGACTACAGAGCTCTAAAGGTTAAATTGTGTCATTGACTTAGGTAAACAAGCTCTTGTGCTATCAATAAGATTTAGCAAGGAGTGACTCACCATGGTCCTACTGACTGAGTGACAGTAGCTTGGATCAATAAGATAAGAGGGAGGGCAGAGAGAAACTTGTGTACACTAGCAGTAGACAAAATATTCTTCATCTCCTGTAGAAAGCAAAATGAAAACAGCAATGTATTTAATAATGGTATTTGTTAACCTTTCAATACAAAGCTAATTAATTTCTTAATAGCTAATTTTTGTAGTGGAAAAACCCCTTTAATAACCACTTGACTTCTGGTTTGGATGACTACCATTTGATTACAAGTATATTTCTACAAAAAATGGCTATACATATTAATGCTCTTCCATGCTATTCTAACCTGCTTTAGGTCCCTGCTAGTCAGGCAAGGTTACATGGTTTACAGCCCACAGCTTTAGGTGCTCTAAAACTTCTAAATGTGTGATTATTTAGAAGAGCCCTCAAAATATAAAAAACACATTTCGAAGATACCACTCCTCTATATTAAGGACTCTATGGTTGTTCTGGCACTGTACCCCATCTATGGTGGTCTCATTTTGGATTAATATATTTGATTATATCTCTTAAATAGTTTGTTCTTACATTAAACCTTACATTAAAGGGGTTGTCTCGCTACAATGATTGGGTTTTAATTAAAAGATCTTTAAAAAACAAGCAGCTTTGCAATATATGTTCATTACAAATGTCCTACTGATTTTGAGTTATCCCTGGTAGTAGGAGTGCATCAGCTCCTCAAATTACTATAGCCACCGACCTGTTGATTTTTATCTCACTGGCTGTCAGTGCTGGTGACTCATCAGCTTCTCAATACAGGTCAGAGCACAGAGCCCCTCCCGCACAGTATGCTTCTGTAGGGAAGGGAGGGGGAGGGCTCTGGCTTCTGTGTCTGTGTAGCTGTGCTGCCTGGATTAACCCTGTGTGTGCCTGCTCCCTCCTGCTCTCTACACAGATTGAGGAGACCAGAAATTAGACTGATCTGTGGCCAGTAGATGTGACAGATGTGTTACTATAATCATGATGTGTCTGTGGAGCTTTGACTATACTAATAGAACAGATCAGGGGGGCATGTGAACGGTTTATATCCCTCCCTGCTCTGCTGTATTAGTGACACATCGTGATTATAGTAACACACTTCACAGCTGCCCTGTGTCTGTTCTGACAGGGTTTGTTTGTTGTTGCTTGAGATGTCCGTGGAGATTTGTATGCTAAGCAGGGGGTAAAGGAACACTTACATCCCCCCTGCTCTGCTATTAGCATACACAGCTTCACAGACCTCTGACTTCATAGCCACTCATAGATCAGCCCTCTCCCTGCTGCCTCCTGACTCTATGGAGAGGAGCAGCAAGAGCTCAGCCACAGCAGCCGCACAATGCAGCTGATCCAGCAGTGAGCAGCAAATCTAGGCAGGCACACACAGGGTTAACTCTGGCAGCAAACCTCCTCGCCCTCCCCCTGCTGTATAGAAGTTACTGCAGTCAGAGGAGGAGAGCTGTCTGTGTGCTGAGGGGAGGGGGTAAGGGGAAGGAGAAGAGGCAGACAAGAAGCCCGCCCCTGAATTCAAAAATCCTATGCTGCCAGACACACTGAAGTAGGCTGAAAGCCTATAGTGAGACAACTTCTTTAAACCTTAACCTTGACCTTTAAATGAACTACCTTGACTCTAGTCGCTATACCGTTGATTTGTATATTACTTAATAATGCTTCAAACAACTTGTAACTATGAGTGCTTGACTTCAACAGCAAAGATATTCATACTAAACTCCATTTACTTCCCTGCAAACTTTTTTTGCTATGTCTGATGGTACCTGCCCCAAAGTACCTGAAAACCCGGTCTTCCTAGAGAATATTACCATCCCTAAATCTCTATATGATACGTTACTGATGTCTGTACTTTCATTCTGCATGTACTGTACATAAAATGCGCAAAAAGGTTAAAAAAAGAAGCTTATTACAATTTTATATTTTCCCTAAAGGTGTTGTCTCTTAAAGATACAGCTTCTCTATCATGTGAAAATGAGCTGGTGCCTCCAGGGAAAACCACTTTTTCCCAGATAATTTTAGTATTACAAAACTGGATATTCCAATGAATAGTCAATCATGTTATGCACAAACAGGTCAGATACACCAGAGCATGAGTCAGTCTTACAGTACCCCCCTTGCTGACTTATGGGGAGAGGTCCTAAGTAGGAGACCCCACCTATGATGCCCAAATACCTTAATAAGGAATATAGAAACAAGTTGTCTTGATGGGACAACCCATTTAACTGCAATAATTTCCTATAAAGAAATAATATTTTTGCAACAAAGTGAACAGTTGCCGCTGGTCCTAGCTGACTGCCAAACTACTTTTTATTAAAGAAATTGTCTCATTAAGACATAACCCTATTCCATTAAAACTGGTCTGATGTCCAGCCTCTCTTATCCTTAGTGAACAACTGAAAAAAATGAGTGACCATATAATACATAAATGGGTTGGGTTGATGTTGGCGACCTGCTTGGCCTTATGGAGAGAAGTCATAAGTTTGTGTCCCTGTTCTATAATATCCAAATGCCCTAATTGGACATATAAAAAGGGGTTGTGGTTGTAAGTAAAAGTCATTAAGAGGTATTTTGTCCATGGTAGACTCTATACTAACATATTCTGTGATGGTAACAGTCTACATATTATGATAACATTATATATACATATATATATATATATATATATATATATATATATATATATATATATATGTATATATATATAAATATATAAATATAAATTATTAATAATATTATATATATAATTATACTTTATATTTATAATATATATATATATATATATATATATATAGTGAGTGAAATAAGTACTGAACACATCATCAAATTTTCTAAGTAAATTTTATTTCTAAAGGTGCTTTTGACATTAAATTCTCATCACATATCGGTAACAACCATCCGATCCACACAGCCAAAGAAATAAAACCATAGATGTCCATAAATTATGTGTAATAATGAGACATGATACACGGAAAAAGTATTGAACACGCTTACTAAAATGCATTTAATATTTTGTACAAAAGCCTCTGTTGGTGATGAAGTTTCAAGATGCCTCCTGTATGGAGAAAATAGTTGCATGCATTGCTCGGGTGAGATTTTGGCCAATTCTTCTCCACATACACTCTTTAAATCCAGAAGGTTCTGTGGACTCCTTTTATGAACTCTGAGCTTTAGTTCCTTCCATAGAATTTCTTTAGAATTCAGGTCAGGTGATTGGCTGGGCCATTCTAGCAGCTTTATTTTTGTTGTTTTGCTGAAATGTCCACCCTTGTTTCATCTTCATCATCCTGATAAATGGCAGCAGATTTTTATCAAGAATGTCTCCGTACATTTGTCCATTCATTCTTCCTACAATTATATGAAGTTTGTCAGTGCTGTATGCTGGAAAAAAGCCCCACACCATGATGTTTCCACTTCTAAACTCCACTCTTGTTCTGGTGTCTTTGGGGTGATATGCAATGCATTGTGGCCTCCAAACATGATATGTATTATGACATTCAAGGAGTTTAATCCTATATTCCCCCAGTATTTCACAGGCTTGTCTAAATGTTGTTGAGCAAACTTAAAATGTGCTTGACCCTGCTTTCTGTTCAGCAATGGAACCCTGCGTGGTGATTGTGTATACAGGCCATGGAAGTTGAGTGCATTACTTATAGTTTTCTTTCAAACAATTGTACCTGCTGATTCCAGGCATTTCTGTCGCTCTCCACGAGTGGTCTTTGGCTCTTGGACAACTCCTCTGATAGTTCTTTTCACTCCTCTGTCTGAAATCTTGTGGGGAGCACCTGCTCATTGCCCGTTTATGGTGAAATGATATACTTTCCACTTCCAGATTATGTCCCTAACAGAGCTCACTGGAACATTCAGTAGTTTAGAAATTCTTCTGTAACCAATGCCATCAGTGTGATATGTAACAAGGTTGCAAAGGTCTTAAGACAGCTCACCGGTTTTACTCATCATGAGATGTTTCTTATGTTGTATCTTGGTAATGAAACACCTTTTTATATCAGTTGAACCATCTGATATTATTTTTCACTGAGTGGGAGGATTGCTTTCTAGTTAATGATGGATTACATCTGGTGTTATGACTTTCCGTGCCTTTTTTCACCTCTTTCTTCATGTGTTCAATACTTTTTCCCTGTGTCATTTCTCATATTACACATAACATAATTTATGGACATCTATGGTTTGATTTCTTTGACTGTGTGGGTTGAATGGATTGTCACTGACATCTGGTAAGAATTTCATGTCAATAGCACTTTTAGAAATATATTTACTTAGAAAATGTGTTTGATACTAATTTCATCCTCTGTATATATTTATAATTATTAGGACATGTTATATAGTAAAGTATTAAAGTGTTATATAGTAAATATATATCATTTCTTAAATCTGAAAAATAGAATCTAGTGATGACCTTGATCTAGGTTGACCTGTCTGTTTCTCATGCTGGAGAGGAAATGCCACTTCTTCATCAACCTAGAGATAAAAGTCCCATATGCAATATGGGATATATCACGTTGCATATAATGTAACAGACAAATGTCCTTGATCAATGGCATCTCTCTCTAAGGGGATAACTGAGAAACCTCTGCCATTCCTTATTAAACATGACTTAACCTTGTACAAGTGATAATATTTGTAAAATATATGAACAATATAACTGTGTTGGATGATATTTGTAAAGTGAGATTTTTACAATATTGATCGGCCAATTGGACTTAAGAGTGAAAAAATAGTTTTTGTATATTAATAGCAATGTCTTTACCTGGAGACATAAAGTACAATTTAGCAAATATCCTTATTTTTTTTTTTACTCATATATGTATATTTGAGAAACTGAAGCAGATGAAGCATTGGGCAAAACATTGTTTGTGGTGTACATGTTATACTCTGCGTGTTTTGTTGCCTTTATATGTTTCATGTATTATTACTTTTGTTTGTGTCGGCAGTTTTGAGCACTTTATGTGGGTTTTAGTTGTGCTTCAATGTTCCTTATTAGACACTTTAGGATATTTCCATACATGTACTTTCTATGTGGGTGCTACTATATGTATTATGTACGTTTTAATTTGAGTTTTACCTGCATTTTATTGTGACTTAATAAAAATTGTTTTACTCTTATATATAGTATATTTATATTATTTTTGTTTTTTCTTCATAAATTATGTTCATCATAGAAGTTAGACTATTTAAATTGGAGTTAGCATGGCAGCTGGACCCCTCTATTGCTCCTTGCACTCACCATTGATTTGTAAACAAGGAGGTGTTGTCCCTAGTTTAGACACAATGTAACTTTAAGTTCCTGGACACCAATGCAAATATGCAACAAGATGCCACCTATCATGTGTCATTCATAATACTAGTGTCTTCTTATGTTCCACAGGGACATTCCCAACCTCCCTGGCACAAAGGACCATGTGCAACTGTACCTCTGCACTCCTAGGGGATGTCCCCATATCACAGGTTTTCGGCCGGTTTTTCAGAAGGTTTGCGGTTTTGAAGGAACATTTGAAAAACCGGCAGCAAACGAGCACAATGGGCTCCTATGGAAAACCCGTGCAGCAGTCCCCACTGCATGGATTTTCCGCCCGCCGTTTTTTCCGCCTGCGGCTCACCCGAAAAACATTCTACATGCACGTTCTTCTGTCCGGTTTTCAGACGGAATATGTGCAAGTGAATGTGAAGGGGGAGGGCTTTTCTCTGCTCATAGCGGAGAAAAGCCACCCCCCCCCACAGCTGTGTGCACGGCCCCTAATGTTATGACAATGAGTTTAATCCCATCTGGTATTAACCTTACTAGTAGTGGTCCACATGTAGGAAATTACCACTATGAGTAAATAACAGTAAAATGTCTAAGAAAGTATAATAGGGTCATGTACTTGCTTTATATAAGTTGAATATCAGCCCTCCTGGGCTTTTAGCCAAATACTTAATCTGCTGCCATTGGATAACCTTGGATTCCACGCACTCCATCAAACTTCACATCCAAGCACTTACCTCCTAATGTCGCAGCATTCTTCAATGTAACCTCCTATATAACATGTATGCTTCCCACCAATGCATCCTCAACTCCGCTGCACAGTGAATCCAACGCTTTCTTCATTAATCCTCTACCTCTACCCTCTGAAAGTCATTTAACTGGCTATAATTTCCTAGTAAATTCAGTTGAAACTATTAACCATGTGTTAGGCATACCCGGGGGGGAGGGTGGGGGGGGGGCAGGTGAACAGAAAGGAAGACAACACGTGAGAACTAGACTGGGCCCCCGAGTCTGTCCCTGCCTACTTGTCCACCCGGCCCTAAATGACTGGCGGCAACTGGGCAACAGTCCCTACCCTATGTACGTGCACTCAAAGACAGCTGAAAACAGTAATGAGAAGTCAAACGGACCGAGTCAAATCCAACACAGGCAAAGAGGTACAAAAACGTCAGGCAAGAGAAGAGTCAGAGGAGTAGCAAAAGATCAGTCAAACAGGAAAAGCAAGACACTGCACACACAAGCTCCAGACAAGTCTATCACCGAGAAGGACAGGTAGTAAGTGGAGGTAATAAATAGGAAGCCAGGGATCTGGACCAGAACATGACTGGACCGGCATCCTGGATAGAGAGTAGACAGGGAGGAGTCTGTCAAGGGACACTAAACTAATTAACCCCTTACAGCCCAAGCAGCAACAGCAGACGGGTGTGTCAGGAAAACAATTAACACAGTCAAGATGTATAGGGCTGTGTTCACACTACAAATGCAAGGGGAAATTAACAGCACATCCTCTGCCGTACCTTGTGGGCAGAGGTTGTCGCAAAGGCCCTGACGGGCCAAGATCCCGCTACGCTGTTGGCGGGTGTTAGCTGCTAATTGGCGGTTACAGCGTGGGATGGTGCTGGCGCCATCCCGCGCTGTTTAACCCTTTAGACGCCACGGCAAACAGCGCATAAATGAATGAGAAACTGTGCTGTGCACCATTCCTCACTCCAATTAGGTCCCCCTAATCGGTTCATATGACAGCTGGAAGCCTTGTGAAGGCTTCCATCGCTGCCATGTTTTCTGTTTTACTACTTCCTGCCCCAGGAAGGAAGCAGTAAAACAACTATCTTTGTACACCCTAATGCATTGTATTACAATACCCTAGGAGGACTCAAAGTTAAAGTAAAAAAAAATGTGTAAAAAAAAATGTAAAAAATTTCAAATCACCCTCCTTTTGCCATTTTACAAATAAAAAAAGTAAAATAATTAAAAAGTTACACATATTTGGTATCGCTGCGTATGAAAAAGTCGATCTATTAAATTATAACAATTTATTCTGTACACTGAACACCGTAGAAGAAGAAAAAATTCCAAACAGCAAAATTAATTTTTTTTGGGTCATTTTATTTCCTTTAAGAATTGATAATAAAATTGATCAAAAAAGTCGCATTTATTTCAAACTGGTAGCAATAAAAAGTACACTCCAGCCCGCAAAAAATGCGCCCTCACTCAAGTCCGTAGGCGTTAGTACAAAAAAGTTATTGGTCGCAGAAAATGGCGCCGCAGCGCAAGTTTCGAAAATCGAATATGTTTGGATTTTTATTACGGTACCAAAACATAATAAAAACTCTACATGTTTGTTTTTGCCAGAATTGCATCAACCTGCATAATAGAGATAACACATCATTTATACCGGAGAGTGAACGCTTTAAAAAAAAAAAAAAAAAAAAAATGGAAACATGGCACAAGTAAATTTTTTATACATTTTGTCCCACTTGGAATTTTTTCGCGGTTTCCCAGTATATTCTATAATAATATGAATAACACCATTACAAAGTACATCTTGTCCAGCAAAATAAAAGCCCTCATATTTCTATGTAGGTGGAAAAATAAAAAAGTTATGGCTCTTGGAAGGCGAGGAGGAAAAAACGAACGTGTCAACCAAAAAAACCACAAAGTCCTTAAGGGGTTAAGAGGAATGTTTCTTCACTTATTAAAGTAAAAAATACATATTTTTATATATAATTTACATGTTTGGATATGATGTGGTGCAGTCCAGCAATAAAAATAATTTATGCTCAATTTTAGTATGTCTAATGAATGCTCCTTTCAGTATGAATTCATGTTTCCATTAAAGTGGAATTTGCAGATAATTATTCTACTGCTAACTTAATCAATGAAATATGCTAATCAACTCAGCACCAGCCATCCAAGAATCATCCAATTAAGCAGAGTCCAGTGTTATTAAGTTACTAACTGATCCTGACGAGAAGGAATTTCCAGTCCCTTTTAATCATGATATGAAATTTCTCTGATTTAGGGAAATGCCTTTTTTGTTCCTTTTTGATCTTCCTATTGATACGTCACAGTCAACGTAAATCAAACGCATTGTGGTCTACTGAAGATGTATTTAGGGTGGTATAATACAAATAAGTGTTCTGCTAAAATGCCATTGACTGATATTTAACGAGAAATTACCATTTTAATCTTATAATTTTCTAAAGAACAGGTGGTTTTGTTATGTAGTAGTATAACACCTATGATGCCTTTAGTGAGTATTTTTGTATCTTGGATTCTCCAAGAAAACGGTTGGCGAGTTAATTCTGCAGTTGTTCTCTGTGTGACATGTGTGGCCACAACGGGGTCATCTTTATTTACCCTCTGTGCATGGGAAAATTGTATTACATGATACCACCTCCTCCCCTTTTTGACATGCTGTGTGGGTGCTGTATGCATATTCTAACTTATTGGCCTTTTGGCTTTGATCAAGTGCAGTATGTGTTCTTATTAGTATCTATGACTTGGGTCGTTAGTTAAGGAAGGGTATCTTAATACACACAAAGGTAGAGCTTCAGATATATATGCAGGTTAACCTAGTGGCTGCTTGTCTGGAGTGCCTGAGTTCATTGGAGGTGGTATCCCACTAGGTGTTGGCACATTTTAGTTCATGATTACAAATGCAGTCGCCCATATTTGCCCTGGCCTTTAGGCTTGATAATATTTTAAATTTCAACTCAATGCCTGGGCCATATACAGGATGTACCTTTGCTTATGTTCATTTCACAGTGTGTTTACTGTCCACATGTGTTCATAATTGGTAGTGTTGAGCGATTAAATCGAAAAAAGTTGAAATCTCCCAGATTTTCACTAAAATCTTGGTTCCGCGATGAAGAGATTATTTTCCTTAAAATCTTAAAAATAATCGGCATTGCAGATTCCAATCACGCCATTTTCGGCGCTTCCTGTAACTTTGGCAGACAGCCAGTCAGCGTAGAGCACAGGGGGGGTGAAGAATGTCACCAGTGGGGTGTGCAGGGATCTCATTGGCTGATGAAATCACATGACCTCGTTTTATCTATGTCACTGTACTTCCTGCTTGATGCTGTTAGCTTACACACGCCGAACAGAATGGATAGCTGTTTCTCTGCTCAGCTTTTTTCAAAGCTAGTAGAGACTATTACCCAGCGTTCTTACTACTGAAAAGAGTCCTTAACCCTTTAACTCCCAGGCCTGAAAAGTAGTTAATGACCAGAACGTTTTTAGTTTTTGCCTCCTTGCGTTTCAACAGTTGTAACTTTTTTATTTTTTCCATGACGCAGTTGGATAAGGCCTCGTTTTATTCGAGACAAGTTGTACTTTCTGGGGGAATATTTTAAGTTCACTTATAAATAATTGCAGATTTTTTTTTGTTTTTTTAAAAAAATTTTTTACATTGTCCACATTTCACACTTAATAACTTGTTAGATTAATTCTACAGGTCATTATGGTCACATGTGTAGGTTTTTTTGTGTGTGTAATTTATGCACAATTATTTTTTATTAAATATTTTTTTTTTTTTTTTTATTTATTTTTTTTATTTTTTTTTACTTTTTTTTTTTTTTTTTACTTTTTTTTTTAATCCCATGAAGCGAGAACTGTTAAACATTTTGTTTAGTTTTTTTTTTTTTTACACTTAGTAATGTATTAGCATATATGAATATGCTAATACATTATAATCTGTGTCAGTCTGACACAGGCAGTAATCAGGACAGCACACAGTCTGGCCTGATTACTGGCTTGTTATACAGACAGCTCTGGGGCCACTCTAGGTCCCTTAGGGCTGACTGTGCAGCCGTTCCCCGAGCTCTGTCGGGTTACCTGGTGTTCCGATCACCTGACAGAGCAGGGGAACCTTTTGATTGCGCTGCGGTAACGCACCGCCGCAATCAAAGGGTTAAAGCATTGGGTTGCGGAGGTTTCCTCAGCACTCAGGTGCTCGCAGGGGATGCTCTGAAATCGGGGCTGTGTAGTACAGCCCCGTTCCCAGCGCAGCTGCGGCGCCCGGAGCTGCAAACCCCTAAGTCTGCAGACGAACGACCAGCACCAGCTGACGTCAAAAGATGGTGCGCGGTCGTTAAGGGGTTAATAGAGTAGTTAGATTAGGGTACAGCAATATTAGAGAATTCTAGTTAGTAATAGAGATTTGGAAACAGCTTCAGTGCTCTGAATGGCATAGCTGCGGGGGAGGGAGGGCACCTGGTTCGGGGGGCAGATCCTGCATCAGACATATTTCTCCTCTCAAGCCACTGTGAAATAGCACCCAATTTTATTTCTGCGTTGCTAGCGGCCACCACAGTCTGAGTTACGGTTGTCGCTTTGTTGTGGGGTGCACGCCAGCATTTATATTACTCATATTTCTCGTCTCAAACCACGGTTAAATAGCACCCAATTTTATTTCTGCGTTGCTATCGGCCAGCACATATATGACAAGTTGTTGGTCCCTGGTGCAAAAAGTGATAGGGGTCTCCTGCCAGTTACTATGTGCCATTTCCAATACTGGTGTATTGTTTTGTGTCAAAGGACAATTATTCACATTTGTACAGGACTTCTATAAACTTTGCAAGAATATTCCAGTTAAGATGTATTTCCATGAAAAAACGCAGGAAAAAACAAAACAATGGACACAGAAATGTATGTTAAAGAAGCAAAACAACAACTAAGTTATACAGCAGTATATAAATAACTACAAGGAGACCACAGAAATATTTAAAAGAGAAATTAAAAACATAGTAGAAGAAGCTAGAGATATGGGAATTATATCTAACCATACTTGTCAAATGTTAAGTATACAAAATCCTAGAGTGCCAGTGTTTTACCTGGTTCCAAAAGTCCACAAATGTTTAAAAAATCCCCCAGGATGCCCAATTGTGTCAGGATTAGATTCGCTACTTGAGCCTCTTGCCCTATATGTTGATTCATACCTACAGGGGTTGGTTAAAAGGGACAATAATTCCTTACGAGATACAGGTCATTTTCTCAAAAAAATTAGAGACAATAGATAGTGCTAATGTCACATATTTGTGCACATTTGACATTAAAAGTCTTTTCACTAATATCCCGCATCAAGAAGTGAATAGAGCTGTCAGGGAAGTGTTAAATGAAGATCCTACTATCTCTAATGAACAGATCACATTTCTCATGACTTTATTAGATCTGATATTAACAAGAAATTATTTCAGATTTAATGATGAATATTACTTGCAGTTACAGGGGACCTCGATGGGGTCCCCTGTGGCACCAAGTTTTGCCAATCTATTTATGTCTTTCTTTGAAAAAAATTTTGTTTTGCAGTCTCCTTTTGCATCCAAGATAAAAAACTGGTGACGTTATGTGGACGACGTCTTTGTCTTATGGACCAGTACCACAGAAGAGCTTAATGAGTTCCTCACTTATCTAAATTCTTGTCATCCTCTAATTCAGTTTGAAATGACTTGTGAAAAAAATTCCATACATTTCTTGGATGTAAAAATCGTTCGAAATGAAGGATAATTACAAACAACTATGTATACAAAATATACTGATCGAAAGAACAATTTGCATAGAAGAAGTTATCACTCACCTCAAACATTCAAAGGTATACCTAGGTGGCAATTTGTTCGAGCGAGAAGAATATGCTCTACTGATGGTGAATACTTAAAACAAATGAATGAACTAATAGATAAATTTGTGACACGAGAATATAAGAGACAACTCTTAAAACAAATAGGTTTGGAAGTTTTTTCAAAAGAACGGGAAGAATTGTTTAAACCAAATGAAGAAAAAACTGAAATAAATAGATGTAATTTCGTGTCAGTGTATGATAAACATGCAAATATGATCCGACATATAATTAATAAAAACTGGCAAATTCTAAAAACGGATAAAAAATATGGCAGATTATTTCAAGAGAAACCACGATTTATCTATTAAAAGGGACGCTGCTTGAGTAATTTTTTGGTATGATCTGACATGAGGGATTCTACATTAAATAAACAGAAAAGAATAACAACAGAAAGAAAGGGAACCTATCCGTGTTTATTCTGTTCAAATTGTTCAGCCATCTTGAAAGGCTCTAATATTAATCATCCCATGAAAGGAACTTCGTTCCCAATAAAAAGTTTCTTTACATGTGAAAGTAAAGGGGTGATTTATTTATTAAAATGCCCATGCGGAAAAGCGTACATAGGACAAACAAGTAGAAAAATTAAAATTCGTATTAGTGAACATAAATCCAGCATAAGAACCTATAAAGAACATATTGAACAGAATAAATCTCAGGAAAAAAAGTATGGAGAAACCACAGTGGCCAAACATTTTTACGAAATGGGCCACCAGGTCAGTGAATTAAAATGGTGCGTATTGGAAAAAGTTTATAATAGTGAGGGTACTACATCTAATATCCAACTTCTAAAACGTGAAGCATATTGGATATTCATTATGGAAACATTGTACCCCAATGGATTGAACGAGAATCTCAGTCTAAAATGCTTCTTGTGAATGGTAATGTTGTTAATAATGTTTGTATTTAGATACTTTGTTATTAAGTATGTTTTTAACAGTTTATCACGTACGGCTATAAATAGACAGACACATACCAAGTGCGCATGCCTGAAGAAGAAGGGAAACCTTCGAAACGTCCATCTTTGTGCACCCATGCATCCAGCAGCATGGCCGTGCTGCATAGCTCTCACTCTTCTTACTCTTAATAAGAAGTTATAACTCCGCTATTTAAGAATATGGAAGGACTTTCATCTACATCTTATTGAGGTACTTATTGTACTTAGTTTTAGCTGTTGTTATGGTGTTGTAAATTTGTCACTGTAATGAGGTAAAGCACTTTAAAGCAACTTGACTTCTGCTCGTGGTATACAGACTTTGTGTCAAAGGGGCCTCGTAGAAGCTGCTACCGCTGTACCTGCTGTGGCTACGCCGTCCTCATGTTTTCGGTTAGCCATTGAACGGAATGAATTATTTTAGCCTGTGAATTTTTTTCTGTGACTCTTGTAGCCTAATTGTCTTGACTAAGATGTACCACATATCCAGTTTACTGTTGTGGATGTTAATTCCAGTTTCAGAAGACAATCATAGGAGAGTGTATATTTAAAACATAACATTTATTATACTCAAGATAAAAGTAAAAAATGAAAAATGAAAAAATAATAATGACCCAAATGAAAATACAAATCGAAGGTAATGCTGATAGTGGCATCGGGATACTGATACTATCCTTATTCCATCCGTATACAACTATCACCACCCTAACCTATCTAAAATAGGCACCCGCCCTGAAAAAGACGACCCTATTCAGGAACTTTACCCTACCAAACAAAAGCCCCTATTGTACCCTATGATAATATATACATAAAGGGTATCAGTACCACAGTTATCCCAACATGTTTCTACCTTATTCCGGTGTCATCAGGGGACTAAAAGATTGCCCCTGTACTGAAGAGATGCTCTACAAAAAAGAAAAAAGTAATGCAAAATAAATCATCCAGCCACATATATATATATATCTAGTGCCTGTTGACATTGCTTACCAGTATTCACCATCCGGGGCCTGCATGAGAGACACCATAGAGCGTGTGGCTCTGGTGTCTATGGAGGGCTATGATATGCCGACCATGTGGAACGCCGTCAGGCCATTTTAAATGCAATCGTGGTCACATGATCGTGCACAGTCTTCCAATCACGTGACCCGTGACGACTTCAGCCATCGTGACATAGACGCGGAAGTGGGCATAGCGACGCGTCTCTTGAATACATAGAAACGCAGCAGAACAGGAAACTCTCAGAGCATAGCGTTCCTTAGCAACTGGAAATGGTAATAACGCATCCAGGGGGCGTGTTAACATTGTCATTCCTACTTAAAGGCACAGCACTATTCTAGAGTGCCGATGTGATAGACAATGAAATAGAAGAAAAAAAGGTCATTTGTGCCAGTCATTCCTGTTGCAAACAGCAAGCTACAAGGCTGGGACATAAGTTCATAGTATAGATCTTATTATTTATATATTTGGGATCTACATGAGTAAACAACCACACCAATAATATCTTACAAAAAACAACTAAAATTAAATTACACCCAATGTATATATCCAAAAACTTCTTTTCTCAAAGATCTGCATCCAATTGGGCCTCTTCGAACATGAGGAGCCACTTTGTATATCCCATGAATTTCAGACCCTCACAGGAACCTCCATGTGTATTCCAATATGTCTGGACAGGTTTTGCTCTCCTTTTCCCTGATGTCCCCTAATTGCTCTCCAATTCTACATCGTAATTGACAAATGGTCTTACCGATGTAGTTTTTACAACATGGGCATTGAATTCCATAACTCACTCCCTCAGAGCGACAATTGAGAAAATGAGTAATTGTGAAATTTTGCGTACTTGGGTTTGAAAAAATTCTCCCTGTTTCGATAAATTTACAGCCTACACAGCCGCTACAACGAAAACACCCTTTTGGTTGTCTGTCCAGCCACGTTGTATTAACAGGTGGTGGTGTGTAGTGACTGGATACTAGTCGGTCTTTCAAACTTTTACCTCTCCTAAAAGTTATCACAGGACGAGGGCCGACCTTTTCTTTTTTTTTGTAACATATTTTTTATTCAGAAATAAAGTCATTACAAGTCCAATGTGACAATTATGTAAGACATACAAAAACAGAAATGTAAAATACCAATATTTGGTTCACATATTATATACCTCTAAGATTTTAGCAACATGTAAGACTTCATCTCCTTTTTTGTTTTTATCTCCCTCCCCGAACTGCCCTCCCACTCCCCATAAAACATATCCCAATATACCCCCCCCACTGAAGTGCATTTTTAAGTAGTTAGTCCCCATATCAAATTCCCCAAGTGCCTCTTAATTTCTCAGTAGATAATTTTCCCGTATATCTAACGGTTCTGGATTGTTTAAAATTTTCTTCTTTGTGTATTGTGATGAAATAAATTGTTTCCATTTTTTTCAAGAATTTTTCGCCCCTTGTCTTTGCTTCTCTCTCCTTAATTTTCCTTTACATTGCCTGTTTAGAAAACCCCTAAAGCTCAACCTCGGGATTTGAACCCAACCCCAATGCCGAACCCCGAAATTTTTTGGGCCCGCCAAATGGGTGATATGTACCCTTTAAATGTTTAGGGACCCATCCTTTCCCCCGGTCGTGTTTCTGGTTGTTAGTGGAACAAAAGCCCTGTGATTGAAATAATTGTTATATTCCATATTTTTTAAATGAAGTCTAGGTTTAACCCAAAAGCGCGAACCCCTCCAAAACCCAAAATTTTAAGTGAAAAAGGTTTGCTTGTTTGGCCACCTTGGGAAGCCTGGAGGTATCCGATTTTTTCCAACCATATGAAATGTTAAAGCAAAATTTAGATTGTGTATTAACCTGAATAAATCTCCCTCCTTTGTTCGCGAAAATCCCTTGACTTCCATGTCACCCCTTTAAAAATTTTTTGGGATAATTGGGTCTGGAGGTATGTTCCCCAGCTTTCAAAGGGGTTTTTTCCAGGTTCTCGTTCTTTGCACGAATTTTGTATAATGTTAGATGGGTCCCCTGCTAGATCCCTTTTGCAAAGTTCAGAAAATTCCTTGGGTCTCCCTAGAGTTGAAGTGGTCCCCTGCTTTGCAAAAGCTTTCTATTTGTTTTTTTTGAGTTATGTTTGTCCCAAACTATTTCTCTCCTCTTTTCCTTCATTTAGAGATACCTCTAAGGTGATAAATACATCTCCATTTTTTTTATTCCCTTTTTTTTCCCACTTTTAAAGGTTTGTTTTTCTTTCGGGTTTTGAACGAAGGGGCCCCATAGGGGGAAGAATTACGAGATGTACTAGGTTTTTTGAACTTTTCCTAAAATGTCGCCATTTCCCAAGGACCCCTCAAGATCAAATTTTCTGCCCCGGTTGAATGATCCTCAAGGGAAATGAGAGCGTTCCCAAATTTTGTGGGGCTAGCCAATGGGATTCCGGTTTTTTATTAGAGAATCACTAGTATCCTCGCCAATCCTGCACTCCCTCCACATGGCTGCTAGATTGAAAAAAACTATTTTTGGGAAGCTGTGCCCCCCCGTAATTTCCCCCATGGAAGTTTTTTATAACTGTTTCTGGATCGCTTTCCTCTCCAAAAAAATTTTTGCAAAACCCTTCCTCAGTCTTAAAATGTCAGAAGGGACCCCAAAAGGGTGGGGGAATTTTTTGCGGGGAAATAAAGTGCCTTGCAAAGTGACCATTTGATCAGCTATTTCCTACCCTGATGGAGAGGTAAATATGCCATCTTTAATTTTCCTTGATACTTACTTATTAGAGGAGGATAAATTTTGATTTTTTCGCCCCCCCTTGGAACAATCCGGATGCCCAAATAAGTTAAGGGAAATTTACTACTTTACTCCCCCTGCCTGTTAGGAAGGTTCCCCTTAAACCCCGTGGTATAGGGACATTTGGCTTTTTTTATTCTAAATCCCGGAAATTCCCCCAAATTTTGCCAGGTTTCCGGGCCCCCTTTTAAATGCCCGGGGGTTCTCATAAAAAGGGTGTCATCAGCGAAACAAGTAATCAAATTTCCTAGACCCCACTTTGATGCCCTAAAAAAATTGAATTTAGCAATTTTGGGCAGCTAACGGTTTTAGGGGGTATGTTGAATAAATGGGGAAAGGGGGTACCCGTCTTGTACCCTTTTGGGTTGAATTGAAGTTGGATAAAACCGGGGGATGAAATCTTGTTGGGAGTTCTGTAATAGCGCTAGATAAATTCTAAGCTCCCCCAAAGCCCTCTTGTCTAAAACTACATTCAGCCCCTGCCAATTACATTTTCAAAGGCCCTTTTTCGCGTTTCCCCGCAAGGCTGCGACAATCCCCTCTGCGCACCCCTCTCAGCTGATCCTGCGCTGCCAAAACCGCCCTTATGTTTTCACTGCTGACCGCCTTTTTTAACAAAGCCCAAAAGGTGCACCCCATTAATTTGGGCATCAATACTATAGTTTCGCCATCACTTTCGAAATTAATCTTTAACTGGTTAATTATTTATAAGGGGCTATATGATTTGGTTGCAAAAGGGTCCCTTTCCTTTTTATAGGAACCTTGATGTTGCAGTATTCCTGTGGGTGCATGTTTCGTTTTGAATGATTTCTTTTGAACACTTTTGAAAAAAGGGTAACCCCCTTATAGGACCCTGTAGAAAACCCGCAACCCTTTTGGGGGTGGTGCTTTTCGGTTTGGGAATCCCCCAAGGCTTCTCCTATTTCCTTTCACTGATAGTGCATTTGATATTTTATTGGCTGTGATATTCTGCGTGGATATTTTTTTAGAAATCCTCCCCCTTAGAGCTTTCGGGGGGTTTCGAGTATAGCTTTATGTATTCAGCAGAAACGAGTTAAAACTTTTTTGGGTCTTTTTTATAGGCACTCCTTCTTCATCAAAAATTCCCGTCGGGCCCCTGCTTTTTTAATAAATTAGCTAATAGCGACCGATTTGTTTCCCTCATCTTTCCGACAGGTTCTATCCTTTTCTGTTGTAAGTTGAATTTTTCTTTTGGGTGAAATGCATTCTTTTTATTTCTTCACTGGGGTGTTGAAAAAAAGGGGGTTGTATGTTTTCTGATTTTGGGCTGTTGCCCTATCAAAATTGACCCTCAGGGCTTTCTTTTTTGCTGCCATGTACGACATTATTCTCCCCCTGAGCACCGCCTTTCCAGTGTCCCAAAAAAGCCCTGGAGTTCCCACATGGGACTGGTTCTCCCTCGAAAATTCACCCCACCACCGTTTCAATAATTCTTTAAAGTGGTCATCTGCCATCAGAGCTCCAGGGAACCGCCATAAAATATCTGAGCCTTTGGGGTGTAAATCCTGTAGGTCAATAAGTACCGGGGAATGGTCGGAGATTACTAGGTCTCCTATTTCGATGGACTCTACCCTCCCCATCAAAGACACGTTTGTCAAAAAGTAATCTAGTCTCGACCAGGCCAAATGTACATGTGAAAAGTGGGTAAATTGCCTTTCTTCAGGATTAAAATGTCTCCACACGTCTTTCAGGCCTGTCATTTCACAAAGTGAGCTGATCAGGCTCTGTCTCTGTCTCTGAGATTTCCCCCCCTTTGGTTTGTTAGTGCGTTTCCTGTCTTCTGATTCACTCATGACACTATTGAAATCACCTCCAATCAGCACGGTGCTACCGCTTTCTTTTAAGATGGCTGTCCCTAACTGATGGAAGAAGTGCTTGTCCGGGGAGTTTGGGGCATACACATTAAAGAGGACCAGATTCCCTGCAGGAGTTTCTAGATGGATTTTTATGAGCCTTCCTTCCTCATCCGACTCTTGTTTAGTAATTTTACACGTGGTATTTTTATTGATAAGTATGATCACACCCGCTTTTCCCTGGGCTGATGCTGAACCATGAACTTCCCCCACCCAGAATTTTTTAAGCCTGAAGAAATCTTTTTTTTCAAGATGAGACTCTTGGAGAAGGACTATGTCAGATTTAAGCTTTTTAAGATACCTTAACACCATGGCGCGCTTGTGAGGGGAACGTAGTCCCTTTACATTCCACGTAACTACCCGCATAGCTTATACTGTCACTTTCCGTCCTTGACGCACTACGGTGATCTAGAGAATGGCTACAGACCCTCCCTCCCTACCCTTTCTACCCGCTTAACAACTGAATAGAACCTTCCTTACTCTCCTCCCCTTTCCTTTCCTTATCTCTTTGACTTCTCTTTTTTCGTGCACCTTAGTGGAGGCGAAAAGAACTTCCTCCTTAACTTTTATGAGAAACCGACATTTAACCCCTTCCCTCCCCGTCTCCTGTACACTAACCCTTATCTGCCCTTACCCTAGCCCTGAGTAAACTTTCCTTCAGTTCCCAGAATTAAGATAGGACAAAACAATTAACAGAAAAACAAATTAGTATAGAGTTTTAACCCTTTCAATAACAATGCTGCCTTTCCCAACCAGCGTATCACTCGATCCCCCGCAGTGGACCTGCCGGGGTCAGCTGATAGGAAAGGAGCTCTCCCATTCTAAGCAATTAAACCAGTCCTAGGACCGAAACCTGGGTGTTCTCAGCGTTTCCTTGGAGTCCGATATTGTCCCAACTGCTGGCGAAAATCCTCTTGTTCCTGGGAAGCTGTGGACTTGTTAGCAGAACGTTGGCTCCTCCGCTCTCTTTCCACTCTTTTCTCTTCCTGTTGCTCCTGGCGACCTTTCTTTTGGACGACATTTTCCAGATAATCCACTGCCTCCTCCACTGACTGGCATAGGATCGGTGTTCCTTGCTCCGGAAAGATTTTGAGCATAGCCGGAAATTGAAGGTTGAATCGGATTTGTTTCTTGAATAAGGCTGTACATACATTGGAAATCATTTTTCTCTTCCTGGCCACTTCAACTGAATAGTCCACGAATAAAAGGAGATTTTCTCCTTTGTATGTCAGGGGCAACCTCTGTGAGCGGTACGCTTGTAGGAGTTGGGCTTTTTCCGAATAGTCCAGGTATTTCACAATAACTGGTCTGGGCTGTGGTCTTGAGCCTTCTTTGGGTGGGGCTCTTGGTGGTCCAATTCTGTGAGCGCGTTCGACTCTCAGAGGGCCTGCCAGACCTAGAGCTTCAGGAATGTGTATAGAACTAATGTCTTGCAGCGTCTTTTGCTGGATCGATTCACTAAGACCTATTATCCTTAAATTATTCCTTCTGGAACGGTTCTCTAGATCTTCCACTTTATCTTGCAGATATTCTGTTCTTTTAATCAGACGTTCCATGGTACACATTGCTCCCAGAATGTCATCCTCCACCACCCCCACTCTCTCCTCCATTTCCTGGATTCGGCCTGACTGATTTTTCAACTCTTCATGTAGTGCTGACACTGCTGAAGTCACTGCAGCCTTCACTGATGCAGATATGGTGGCCTCAAAGGAGGCTAGTATGTCTGGGGCTAACAGTTTGGCCAGGATATATTTAGTCCAGGAATGGTCTCCTCTAGGTCATAGTCCTTAGCTTTTAACCCCTGGTATGCCATTGCCTGTTCATATGTATTTGCTGGAGCAGTCTGTGGCCCATTGTCATAGGACTCTGATGCAGAGCCTTCTGCCTGTACCTCTTGACTGGTGCTGTCCTCCTCTGAATGGGGCTCTGATCCCTCTGCTTCTGCTGCTGCATTTAGCTGCTGTCCGCGCCCGCCCCTCGTGGAGCGCGGAGGGTCCGGCGCCATCTTGCTGGGCTGAGCAGAGCAGTGTCCCGGGTTTCCCGGTTAATTATCTGCGCCGGGGCTCCCCGCTTCGCTGTGCGGCGCTACCTCCGAGTGCCGGAGCGTGCCCTGATGTCCCGACACTTAACTGTGCCGCTGTTCTTGCCGGTGTGTAGCGGGTGAGCCCGGGGAGAGACGAGCGGGGCCGGAGCTCTCACTCGATGCTGCCGGCCATGCACGCACCGGAACCGGAAGTCGACCTTTTCTTTAATGTCAGGATCCATTAGCAAAATGTCCCAATGTTTAACTAGTACTTTCCTGATCGCTTCTGATGCTTCATCATAAGTCCCCACAATCCTAAGGGGTTCAGTTTGTTCTACTCCATCATGTTTACGTGGAGTCAAGAGACAACTCCTATCCGTTTGTAACGCATGATTATAGGATTCCTTCAAGATTCCATCCGGATATCCTTTCTCTTTGAATCTGTGGTACAGGTCCTTCGTCTTCCTCACAAATTCTTTTTTAGTAGAGCAGTTGCGACGTAGTCGCAGATATTGACCACGTGGGATGCCTTTTTTCTAATTGTATGGATGAATGCTTGACCAATGTAACAGTGCGTTACAAGCTGTTTCTTTTCGAAATATGGAAGTTTGGATGGTGCCATTATTACCCTTAGAAACAAGTATATCCAAAAAGGGTCATTTAGATCTTTCTATCTCATATGTAAATTTTAATCCAAGATTATTCTGATTCAAACCATCAACAAATTGTATGAATTCCTGTTTAGACCCATTCCAGATGATGAAAACATTATCAATGTATCGAGTGTAGAATTCAATATGCTCTACAAGTCTAGTCGGTGTATCGCCGAATACAACAGTATCCTCCCACCATCCTAAATACAAATTTGCATAACTTGGTGCACAGCAGCTCCCCATCGCGGTTCCTTTTAATTGATGATACAACTTTCCATCAAAGAGAAAGTAGTTTCTTGTCAGTATAAACTGTAAAAGATCATTCACAAATGAGTTATGTAATTGGAACTGCTGACCTCTGCCCTGTAAAAAGTGTTGAACAGCCTTTAAACCTAGATCATGGAAAATTGAGGTGTATAATGATTCAATATCTATGCTTGCTAGGAAGCAACCCTCATCAACAGTGATACCATCAAGTTTTTTCAAAAAATCCATTGTGTTCCGGGTGTATGATGATAGTGCTTCTACAAATGGATGTAATATGCGATCTACATATGTCCCACAGTTTGGTGTTAATGATCCTATTCCGGAGACTATAGGTCTCCCTTTTAGGGGGGACACCCCCTTGTGGATCTTCGGCAAGCTATAGAATGTGGCAATTCGTGGATGTTTGGGAAACAGAAAATCAAATTCTACAGCATTAATCAATCCATGACTTTTAGCTCTGGAAAGAATGTCCAACAGTTCATCACTGAATCTTTTAGTTGGATCTACCTGTAATACCTCATAACATGATGGATCTCTCAACAAACTCAAACACATATTTTTGTATTTAAGGTGGTCCAACAGCACAATGTTTCCCCCTTTATCAGAGGGTTTTACCACCACATTGTGATCTTTTTCCAAATTATAAATTGCTTGTTTCTCTTGAAACGTGCAATTTGAGAAGAATTTTTTCTTCATACCTTCAAGGTCTCTCACCACCTGAGCAACAAAAATATCTACACAGGATATATCTCCTTGAGGAGGCATCTTTTTGCTCTTATGTTTCAAATTGGTGAAAGGACCTTTTCCTGTATGCACATTATCATCAGAGATACTATAAAGCAAATCCTCACTGATACCAAGATCCATACATTCACATCTATTTTTTAAGCAGTGGTATTTATGCCAATGTACTTTGCGCCCAAATAAATGTATATCTTTGATCCAATGGAATAGACTAAATTTGGCTGTTGGAACGAAAGATAGACCTTTCCTTAAAATACTCATTTGATAACTTTTAGGAGAGGTAAAAGTTTGAAAGACCGACTAGTATCCAGTCACTACACACCACCACCTGTTAATACAACGTGGCTGGACAGACAACCAAAAGGGTGTTTTCGTTGTAGCGGCTGTGTAGGCTGTAAATTTATCGAAACAGGGAGAATTTTTTCAAACCCAAGTACAGGACAAGAATTCACAATTAATCATTTCATCAATTGTCGCTCTGAGGGAGTGATTTATAGAATTCAATGCCCCTGTGGTAAAAACTACGTCGGCAAGACCATTCGTCAACTACGTAGAATTGGGGAGCATTCAGGTGACATTAGGAACAGGAGAGATACACCTGTGTCCAGACATATGTGGAATACACATGGAGGTTCCTGTGAGGGTCTGAAATTCATGGGGATAGACAAAGTGGCTCCTCATGTTCGAAGAGGTAATTTGGATGCAGATCTTTTGAGAAAAGAATGTTTCTGGATATATACACTGGGCTCATCCCATCCTTTGGGCTTAAGTGAACAACTTAATTTTAGTTGCTTTTTGTAAGATATCATTGATGCGGTTGTTTACTCATATACTGTAGATCCCAAATATATAGTAATAAGATCTATACTATGAATTTATATCCCAGCCTTGTAGTTTGCTGTTTTTAACAGGAAAGACTGGCACAAATGACCTTTTGTCTTCTATTTCATTGTCTATCACATTGGCACTCTAGAATAGTGCTGTGCCTTTAAGTAGGAATGACAATGTTAACACGCCCCCTGGATGCGTTATTACCATTTCCAGTTGCTAGGGAACGCTATGCTTTGAGCGCTTCCTGGTCTGCTGCGTCTCTATGTATCCAAGAGACGCGTTGCTATGACACTTCCGCGTTTATGACGCAATAGCGGAAGTCGTCACGAGTCACGTGATAGGAAGACTGTGCGCTATCATGTGACCACGATTGCATTTAAAATGGCCCTGACGGCGTTCCACATGGTCGACATATCATAGCCCTCCATAGACACCAGAGCCATACGCTCTATGATGTCTCTCATGCAGGCCCCTGATGGTGAGTACTGGTAAGCAATGCTCAATAGGCACTTGATATACTATATGATATGTGGCTGGATGATTTATTTTGCATTACTTTTTTCTTTCTTGTAGAGCATCTCTCTCAGTACATGGCAATCTTTTAGTCCCCTGATGACACCGGAATAAGGTAGAAACATGTTGGGATAACTGTGGTACTGATACCCTTTATGTATATATTATCATAGGGTACAATAGGGGCTGTTGTTTGGTAGGGTAAAGTTCCTGATATAGGGTCGCTCTTTTTCAGGGCGGGTGCCCGATTTTAGATAGGTAGGGTGGTGATAGTTGTATAGGGATGGAATAGGGATAGTATCAGTATCCCGATACCACTATCAGCATTACCTACGATTTGTATTTTCATTTGGGTCATTATTATTTTTTCATTTTTTCATTTTTTACTTTTGTCTTGAGTATAATAAATGTTATGTTTTAAATATACATTCTCCTATGATTGTCTTCTGCTAATTCTATAGTGTGGGAGTTTTTGTAAGACTGGCACTACTTGTAGTCAGCATAAGTGTTCATTTAATTCCAGTTTCACCTCACTTGTTTGGGTGTAAAAATGAACTTGGTGTTCCTCTCCCATAGAATTTAATGGGAATCAGAGATTAATCGCAATCGAGGATCGAAAATAGACAAGATGATTCCCCAAAATCTGGAATCAAATCGAAGCAGATTATTGGCCAAATCGCTCATCACTAGACATTGGATATTACAAATGTGCTTTTCCTTTATGGGATGTCCATACTGGAGGTCTAGGGGTGAGTTTGTGTGTGTGTGTGTGTGTGTGTGTGTGTGTATTGTTTTGTGTCAGTGGCCATGAGAATCCTTACCTTCTGTCTGGGTTGAACTGACCCACCTGGGTACCAGAGGATCCTATGATGGGTTTAGCTTTGACACATTAATGTACTCTTAATTTATAGTGGAAGACAACCTCATTTGGAGCTGACTTTAGAGCTAATCCTACTTAACCCTGCAGGTGCAATGATTACTTTAAAGTAGACTTACAAAAAGTACTTAAGTGACCAAGCACCTCTTGTGTACAGATAGAGGGTGGGGATAATATTTTATGTTGTCCTGGGCAACTTCAGTCTAGTGCTACCTCTTGCTACCCTCTTCATCTGTGCTCTTAAAGGGGTTGTCTGACTCCCCTTTTTTAACTTTAAGTACGGTGCAGATGCCAGGGGCAAATAAAAAGAATCCATATTCATCTCTTAACTCGTGTACGATAAAGTGATGCATCTCCCAGTCCACTTCAGCAGTCTCCTGTTGTCTTTCAGCTCGTCTGACCGGGCCTCTGACTGGCTACAATGGTCATGTGACGCAGTTCAATATCACTGTTTGGAGCCTTATCTTCTGAACTGGGGTGTTGGGCAGTGTCGTTTGACCGCTGCTGCCAATTAGAGCCTGCATCGAGGACATTCTATTCAGCCTGAGTCAGAAGACAACAGAAGACTGATGAAGAGGCCCGGAATCCACATTGATGTATTAAACGTGAGTCAAGAGGTGAGTATGGACCAGTCTCTAACCTGACCTTCATCTATAAACTCTTGGAACGCTTGATCAACTCTTGCCTAATCTGTTGTCTCTCTGCTAACTCTCTTTTCAACCCTCTGTAATCAAGTTTATGCAATTTACATTCCACAAAAACTGCTCTAGCTAAACTTTTAAATGATTTCCTGACCACTGAATCTCAGGACAACTACTCATTGTTGCTTCTTTTGAATCTCTCTGCAGCATTTGACACTGTAGATCACCAACTCATGAGTGTACTCAGCTCCATTGGCCACAAGGACACTCAGCTCCGTGCAGCATGGAGTATGATTCCAAAAAATCGCCTTTATAAAGGGGAAAACATTCTCAGAAAAGAGCTCAAACCTCAAAAATAAAAAATACATAAAAAGAATCACTTTCCAAAAATCTAGAACGGCGCAATATCAGGAATTAGGATGTTGGAAATTGCCGGGAAATACAGTAATTCAATTTCTGAAAGCTATTCTGATTGGTCGGCATAAACCGGCCAATCGGAATAGGAGCGACAGTGAACCATTAAAACCTATGGAGAACTATTGACCAATCAGAATCAAAGGCGGGACATTTCAAAATACAGTAAAAATGCAGAAAAGAGCTGATTGGTTGAGCTAGCCGGGGCTTGGCTATCTCGGCCAATCAGAATGGGAGTGACAGGGACCGATTATAGCCTAAGGAGAAGTTTGAACCAATCAAAATCAAAGGCGGAAGTTCAAAAACAAGTAAAAATGCAGAAAAGAGCTGATTGGCTGAGCTAGCGGGGGCTGGCTATCCCAGCCAATCAGAGCGCGAGCTACTTCTCCCATTGTAGTCTATGGAGAGATCGGCGCAATGAAATCTCGGCTCTCAGCGCCGTGCGGCATGGAGTATGAATAAAAAACTCATTTTTATTAAGTGTAAAACATTATCAGATGAAGCGCTGAAACCTTCTATAAAATTAATCGGTTAAATCCCGAACAACGCGTTTGTCGCCGAGACCGGCGCTACATAAGGAAATGCAATAGAGAGAATTGCCGGGAAATACAGTAATTCAAATTGTTTAAGCTTCGATTGGTCGGCAAAAACCCCACCCAATCAGAATAGGAGCGACAGTGGGCCCATTATATCCTAGGAGGAGTATTGACCAATCAGAAAGGAGCGACAGGGACCCTTTTAAACCCTATGGAAAAATATTGACAATCATATTCAAAGGCGGGACAGTTCAAAATACAGAAAAAAATGCAGAAAAGAGCTGAGTGGTTGAGCTAGCGGGGGCTCGGCTATCCCGGCCAATCAGAGCGCGAGCTACTTTCTCATAGAGTTCTATGGGCAAAGAAATTCTGAGCGAGCTCTGTGATTGGCTAACTTAAAAGAGGCGCGGTTATTTGGACCATGGGAAGCGAGCGACGCTCCTATGGGTTTTCTAATGCAACGGGAATACAACTGTACATGCCGAAATCAAATTATAAAGTACAGAAGTTGTAACCCAAAGTGTTATATAAAATGAACAATAATTATTTGGGGGAAAGAAAAAAAAATATTAATTCAATAAATCATGTTTATTTCTTTATTTTTGTTACACCCATACTATTGATCAGTGGCTATCGAAAATAAAGAAATAAACAACCTGCTATTTCTAGCAACCACCATAACTCCTAGGCAGCAGGCCTGCTGTCTTGGGGTCATACTAGATTCTGATCTGTCCTTCATTCCCTATATCCAATTATTCTTTACCGTCTTGACTACTGTAACCTCTTGCTAATCAATATCTCTCAGTAAACTCTCCCCTCTGCAACCTGTCCTTAATGCATCAGTCAGGCTCTTCTTTCTTTCCAGTCACTATACTGATGCCTCTACCCTGTATCAATCACTGTATTGGTTGCTCATTCAGTACAGAATACAACATAGACTAATAACTCTCACCCATAAAGTCTCCAGCGCTGCAACCCCCTACATCTCCTCCCTCATCTCTGTCTACCACCCTACCCTGCACTCTGCTAATGATCTTAGATAACATGCCTCAATCCAAACTTCCCATTCTCATCTCCAAGACTTTGCACGTGCTGCACCAGTTCTCAGGAACCTTGTATCAAGTACGATGATGCAAACTCATAACCCTCATAGTTTTAAGCACATCCTGAGAATACATCTTTTTAGGCAGGCCTACCAAGATCCCGAATTGCTAACTCTCCAAATTCTGTCACACACATTTCTGTCACTCCCTTCACTTCGGCAATCACAGGCACTTATCATTAGGTAGATGTATGGTCTGGGTGGTAGGTTCATCTCTTTTTATGTAAACTACCCCATATTAATGAAACATGCTTGGACCATTGTATAAACCAAGCAGTTCTCACCCTTCATCTCACCCATACAACCTCAGAGATTGTAAGCTCTTGTGAGAAGAGCTCTCACACCTGCATCTGATCTGTCTATAAAACGCCTTTAGATGCGGAAAGTAACTTACCCTGTTTCCCCGAAAATAAGACACAGTGCTCTTTTTATGCAATGTTTTTTTTATGCTGATGTTTGTGATGAAATCACTACAGTATATTAATACATGTTGATGTTTTGTTCAACAATAAATGTGAATTATTGTTCATAGAAACCCCCACCCCCCCCAAAAAAAAAAAAAATAAGAAAAAATAAGTCTTAGCTCGTCTTTAGGAGCAAAAATTAATATAAGACACTGTCTTATTTTCAGGGAAACAGGGTATTACTCTTGCAACTTATTCACCAGATCCCACATTTATTGCTTTGTCCACCATAACTAATCCAAGCCCCACATTCTTAATGAAGTCCAGCTTCGACACTATACCTCCTGAAAATTATTGGGATAAAGAAAATATTAACACCTGTGTTCTCTGCAAGATTTCTATGAGATATACAGAAAATCCTGCAAACCAGCAGCACTGTTTGCAATATTTTTGCTTATTTTTATCACTTATTTTAGATTTAAAACTCATTTAAGTGAAGGATTGTTACATGGGGCCCAAGAGTGGGTCCAGACATGATTGCTACCTCCTCAACAGCTCTAGATGCCTCCTACAATTGCAACTCGCTTTGTATCTACAGCAAAACAAGAAAGCAGCCAATTGAGGTGAGCCTGTGACCTCTGATGCGGCAGATTTCTCTTCTTTCAGAAAATCTTCAGCATAATATAGTAGGTAAAGGTATGAATACAATATACAAGGTTTTCAAGGGGCGGAACCGGTGGCCATGGAGTCGGACGCCTAACTGAAGAGCTCCGCGGCGCTGCTACCTTCCTGGGGGAGAAAGTAACGGCATCCTGGCTCCTAAACGCCGGTGACCAGCTGCTGAGGTGTCTCCTGCTCTCCCCCTCGCTCCGGTCCGCAGAAAGGGGATCGCGAGGTATTTCCCGGGCTCAGCGACAGTAAAGACTGGCAGGCAGCCTCGTGGCGGGCGCCATCTTTCCTCCTCCCAGCAGCCGGACGTGCCGCTCTCACTGCCTGCGGAGTGCGCGCGGCACTCACCTGCGGCATCCCCTGCAGCTCCAGGGACAGTGAGGGACCTCGCGGATCAGAGCGGCTCTCCCTCCGCCACCTCTATCACAAGACCCGACATCTCCCTGCTCCAGCCAGTGGACAGCAGGGGCATACCCAACCCTCCCTCCCAACAGCGCAGAGAG